>JAUPMG010035360.1:0-14496 GCA_031762675.1 Pachysandra terminalis | reverse complement strand
AATATTTATTAGTCTTTTAAATTATGATTTAAATGTTCCTACATATATTAGTTACACATTATAACTTAAAGAGTTATAATTGTGTGTGAAGCACTTTAGTTTCTCATTGTGCAACTCATCAGTCATAAACAGTCAAAGTCAAAGGTGTAAACTAATTTAGTAAAATTTTAAATTACTCTTATATTTTAATTAATTACAAATAAATCCTTATAAAATTTTAGGTTATTACTGGATTCTAATCATTAAAATTGGTCTAAGCTCCATTTGTTTGTGAGTCTCAATCTTTTGAACATTAAAGATGAGAAGTGAGTAGGAGAGAGATCACTTTATGAGTCGCAGACTTATCTCTTGAATGTACAAAGATGAGAAGTGATCAGTAGAATAGAGATCTTTTTATGAGTCAGAGACTCGATCTCTTAAATGTGCAGCTATGAGAAGTGAGGAGTGTTAAGAGAGAAGGAGAGAGCATATAGGTTTCAGCTTCTTTTTTTTTGTACTATTTTTATTCTCTCTCTTCCTCATCCAATTCTTTTAATCTCTTCCATTTAAATTTCTCCTTTTTTTTCTCTTTAATCAATTTGTTTTATTAGAGATTAAAAGGTGGTTTACGTTTTGTTAATAATTTTAGGCTTGACGGAGTTTTTGTCTTTTTTAAAATGTGTAATAGAAACAAAAGGATTATTATATTATTTTATTGGTTTTACTTAAATTTAAAATATAATTAATTGCTTTTCACAAACATAGTTTTTAAAAGTAACCCCCTAACCTACTTCACCAAAATGAATTTCTTAAAAAAGTACTTTAATAGACAGCCAAATAGATGATTGATAAGCACGTGGCAAGTCAAATCGATTTCCGTTTTTCTTTGTTTTTACCCTCTACAAATCAATGTTAGTAGGGTCGGGCCCGAGTTTGGAGAAAGAAAAAAAATTATAGAGGGGAAAGTTCTTTTTCTTCATTTTTTTTTTTTTTTTTTTGAAGGAGCAATTTGTAATCTATTATAAAACAATTGATTAAATTCGAATATGTGAAAATTTTGAGTGAAGACAATTCCCCCCTCTCGATCCTATGCGGCTCTGCCGTTCGGCCAGTGCATGTCAACCCAAAATGATTGAGTTGTGACTCGCGGCACGGCATGATAAGAGTACGGTATGATTCCCTGTGCATGTCAACCCAAAATGATTAAACTGTCCTCAACTCATGGCTCATGGGATGCGTGATAAGTGTACGGTATGATATGGCACAACACGGTACAGTACGATAAAAACCGGCATGGCCAACTTCGTGTATCTTGTAATACTTTGGTGTTTAAGTTTTTTTGGCACGACACGACACGTGCGGCACGTTGGAGTCTTGGAATCACTTTTAACTTGGAATATAAGACGGTCTAGCTCACGGGTGGAGGCAGGATTAGTTTGTTGTAATAGGTGTTTGGCGGTTTTAGGCCTTCTCAACCTCAAAAGCTAACTTAAGAGGTGAGGCTTTTCCTCACACTTATAAACCGACTACCATCCCCATTTACAACCGATGTGGGATTCCCAACAATCTCCTTCTCACACATCGGACCCTAAGTCGGCTCATCATCGACCTGTCTCTCCCGGCTCTTGAACGAGACTGTTGAAATCCGAGCTTTAATACCAGTGTTGGGTGATCTTGGACCTTCTCAACCCAAAAACTAACTCAAGAGATGAGACTTTCCCTCACACTTATAAACTGACCACCAGCTCCATCCACAACCAATGTGGGATCCCCAACAATAGGAGCAACCAGTATTTCCATACCTTGATTCCAATTTTTTTAATTTTTTTTTCCGATTCACAATAACAAAATCAAAGAACATAAAGAAAACATAAAATCATTTTCAAAATCCAAATTATTAAACTCAATTGATATATTAATAAAATGACATCTCCATATGAAAGGAACCACAATCTCAATACACAACCAACAACCTTAAAAGTATTAAGAACACTTCAGAGTAAGAGGCTCAAATCATATTAAGTATTGCAGTAGCAATTGAAACAACTAATACTGCACAGGAAGCATATGATGAGTAGACAGTGGAAGCCGTAGACACCGACGGAGTCGAAGAAGCTGGCGATCCATCGGCGGCAACGGTTTTGATCTTCATCTTCATCCCTTGACCACAGTGGCCTAAGGTCCCACAAGCAAAGTATCGAGTACCAGGTTTATCCAATTTGACCACATTGTGACCTCCATTCATGGAGTTCAGCGCATTACCGATGCCACAGTTTTTGTAAGCACTTTCTCCCGCAAGTTCAAGGACGCTGTGCAATCCTGGAGTGTACTTGAAATCTGTCCAAAAGTGAAGTAATTAGTATAACTGAGGTTGTTGATCACACATACTCAACACACGCATATTAAGAAAGAAAGATGGATGAGATGAAGAAAAAATCATGCACACACGTTATAGATCTACGTGATTTGACAAATAGTGCAAGAAATCTAGTACACTCAATACATATTACAGATTTACGTGATTCGACGAATAGCGCTTACATCCACATATACACGCTAGATTCTACTATTATCCAAAGCTTTTTAAAAACATGTTACAAAAAATAGCGACGAAAAGTAAGATAAATACCTTGTAATTAGGGTTAAAAATAATAGAAAATGAAATTACTATTACACTCTAGACCCCCGATAATTCGGGCCATGATGAAGGCAGCCACGAAAAGTATGATAAATACTTTGTAATTAGGGTTGAACATAAGAGAACATGAAATTAAGATTATACCCGTAGACCCAGATAATTCGAACAATGAAGAAAGCAGCAAAGAAAAGTATGATAAACACCTTGTAATTAGGGTTGAATATAATAGAAATAAAATTACTATTATACCCCTAGAGCCCAAATATTTCGAGCCATGATAAAAGCAGCCACGAAAAGTATGATAAATACCTTGCAACTAACTAAGGCTAAACGTAATAGAAAATGAAATTACTATTATACCCTTAGATCCCAGATAATTAAGACTTTAATGACTGGATCATTAGTACTTCACGAATGCCTCACTCACTAGCATCAGTCTCCACATAATAACAACACACACAGAGGAGCTTACCAAGTTGGTCTCCGACTTTGAATGTTTGAGCAGATGCCCAGGAGCTCAAATCAGTAGATTGATCCCAGCCTTGGCTTCCACCAACGACATGTTTTGTTGCAAGCGATTCTCTAATTGTGGCCAAAGCCACAAATACTATCACCAAGAAGACTCTGTAAATACATTCCATTCTCTCACTAGATTCACTCTTCCTCCATCTGGGTTTGTTTGAAGATGGATATAAATAAAGGAGGATATGAGAAGAACAGTTTTCTTTGAATGATCGTGCGACGACCTTTCATGGGTATTTTGGTAATTTAAAACCAAATTGGAGGAATTTTGAATTGATCTTTGTTTGCTTGGGTTGCCTGCTAAGCAAAACCTTAGTAGTTGAATAAAAGGTTGTCGTAGCTTAGCTTGGAAACTACTCTGTCATGAGTATCTACACTCTGTCATCTTTAAGTGTGTTGTTTATATTGTTGAATACTTAGTTTTAGGACCTTTTGCTTAAAGTGCTATCTTTAACCATTATTAAATTTAACCTCAAATACTACCTAAAGGCTTGTTTGGATATATTATTGTCTAAATAGTTAGTTGGAGGAAAATGTTTAATAGGAAATATGTTGCAAAAACAATGGAGGATCAGAATTTTGAAGGGTTAAAAAGAATCTGGACCATTGATAAATAAGCTTCAAGGTATGATCTAATCGTTGTCCTTTCGACAAGTTTCTCTCTCCTCCGATCAAGATCGCGAATGCACTAGGGATTAGTGAGAAAATGCCTTTAGGATACAATGAAACCTCTGATCACCGTCCGATTACAACATGACACTTTGTATATAAGAACTGGTTATGCCAAACACTTGATGAAAGCCTTTATCTCTCTCTCTCTCTCTCTCTCTCTCTCTCTCTCTCTCTATCTCTCTCTCAATCAGATCTGGTCTAGATCGAATGAATGAATCTAGTTTGAATGTCCAATCTATATATAAACTTATATGTACCTGTTTACAAATAGGTACGATCCTGATCCAATGGTCTGGATCAAATCCGAAAGGGCATATAACCCTTTACCCATCATCGATCAAGTGCAAGCATGGTCTCATGGACATGATCTCACTTATAAAAATACTTGATTGGTTGACACCTCTCTGATCAAGTGCAACTCTGATTAGATGATCCCGATTGGAAGATCAATCCGAACCAAGGATGGTCCCGATCGGAAGATCCCAACAACATTTTGGTAACTTGTTTTCAATCACCAACAGATGTGGTGCTAATAACAAGTAAACCTCAAGAATTTAATTTCTAAATGGTTGAATGGTTACCCAAGCTAGCTAGGTCACATATATAAGATGTTCAGAACATTTCAAAATATACTAATCCGATTGTCTAAGATGGCTCAGATTGCTTCTCATGACTCAGAACACTGAATCATAGAAGATTTCTCAAATGTTTGCAGTTAAAACAAAGCTTCTTGATTGCTTGCATCTATATATATATATAAGATTTTGGCTAACTCATTATTATCAAATACCTCAGAAAAATGAGTTTTTTGGATACATTATCAGAAATGGGATCTCTTCTTGATCAATAAATATTATTATCATTGTCGTCTGAAGAATGCGATCATAGCATTGTAAACGATATCTTTTGCAGAAACCCCCATGATGAAATCAGCATGAGCGTAATCCTTGACGAACTGAATGGTTAGCTTGTCTCCGTCGTGAAACTTCAGACTGTCAAGTAATGTTTCTACATCTCTTGGGTCCGATAGCGCGTCTTGGCCTCCATAGCTGATGAAGAGAGGAAAGCTGTGAGGAATGTTTGAGAGATTGTAGATTGGAGGCTTTTGTTGCGAGTAATGCTCCATGTTTAAGTAGGCCTGCCCGTAGTCGTATTTAGCGACAATTCCATCTCGGACTGCTGCATGTGATCATCAATTCAATTCAATTCAATCTTTATTACCATTCATTCATAAGAAGAGATGTATTTCTATGATCTGGGTTCACATCTATATGATCGTGTAAACCATAATTAGAAAGAAAAAAAATTATAAAAAAATCATGGATTACTGGAATTTGAATTCAAAATTTGAACATATCCTGTACTTTTTAACTAATTTGATCAAGAAAAATAAGATATTTGTGTCAAAAAACTGTAACTGAGAGACATACTCTGAGATAGATGCACCATGTTCTTTGTCGAGGTAGATTGAGGCTCGTTCTTCAAGAAGAGATCGACCGTGGAAGCGTTGAGGCAGCAATTTTTTCCTTGAATCAGTAACATGAAAAGCTTAAGAATTAGAAATGGTGGCAAATCTACTTCAAATATTGTAAATTATTACCAAGTAAATATAGTACTCTTGTACTGGGATGTAGTACTGTTGTACTGAGATTTGAATTCATGACTCCAACCATCAGGACTCCTGATTCAGGAGTCTTCATTAAACCTACGGGTTAGCTCTACTGACAGGTTCTCCAGCTTAAGAACTAGAGGTCCTAGGTTTGAGTTCCCGGGCTTACCTGATATATGGTTCTTGTGCGTGGGGTCATGTATCCAGGTTAACTCTGTCCCTATTAAATGGGTTTGGGGTTCCACATTACCAAAAAAAAATTAAAATTTATCCTTAAAAAGTCACACTAAATGCTGGATTGTTACCGGTAAACGACGTTAGTAAGTTGTAGCAGTCAACACCAGGATAAGAGCACAGAGACTTGAGAAAGTTGGCTACAGGCTCTCTGGTTAATTAGAAAGAAAAAAATTGATCGAAATCAAGCAATAATAATAAACAGTAAAATGAAGATCAAAACAATGCACACAGATTAATGATGCTATAAAAGGAGATCGTCTTACCCTTTTGGATTGAACTCTGCAAGTCCGAATAGAGTGGTTGCCTACTAAAGCAAAGAACATTAATATTATATGAGGAAATTTTTTATGCTTTTCAATTGAGGAAAATTTGATTTAGATAACTCAGTTAATTAGCCAAATCACCATCGATGAGAAATTTGGTAGAATCTATAAAAACACACATAAGAGAAAAACGCAGAGGTTTGGTACATATGAGATATACATTATCATGTGTATATCACTTATAAGGAAATTCATGTGTATATCACTTATAAGAAAATTATCTTGTTAACTTGAACGACACACAAATATATATACGCACATATACATATGTACACATATATATTGAGATTGTTGACTTGAAAATCCGCTCAGTTAATAGAAAAATCGACAACTTTACATCAGAGTGGCAAACTAAACTCAATTTAAATGACAAATTTAACCCTAATTTAATATATATTTTCTATTATATCTTTGTTATTGTAAAACTTTATGCAGATGATACTCATGGAGGGATGGTCGCACAGTTTTTAATGCTTCCCTTCTCCCACCAAAAAAAAAAAAAGTTTAATGCCCAAGACATGAGGTGGTCTTATAAAAATTCAGAAGGGTAAATTCAGCCATTTGGCCTGTGTTTTACAACAATTAATATATATATATATATATATATAAAACTTTACCTCACCGACGAAGGCTTTGGCAGCAACAACGCCGAGTGCGGTCATCATGTGGCTCAAATAAGCGATGGGGCTTAGCAAGGCAGCCGATCTCACCTTGTCCATCAACTTCCCTTCTGAAAAAGATGCTAAAGCAACAAGGGTACCCTACAAAACCAAGGACCACAACTTTAGAATACTGAAGAACATACTTAAGGCTGCGTTTGGCCCGTCTTGTGCTTATAGATAAGCACTCATTAGATTACTTGAGTGCTTATAAAAGTTTAGGGGTAAAATAGGTATTATAAAAATATTATTAAAATTTAGAAATTACATTTACTTAAGTGCTTATGAAAGTTTAGGGGTAAAATAAGTATTTTAAAAATATTACTAAAGTTGTGAAATAGCTTAAAGCATAGAAGCTTGGGAGAAGCTGCTGATTCTGAAAATCCTAGCTATTCTTAGCATGATATTGGGGAATCTCATTGCTATTACTCAAACAAGCATGAGCAGCTTCTCTTTATGGGTAGCCTTCCTTTACTGCTTATGGGTAAGCACTTACCCAGAAGCGCTACTAAACACATATTTAATTTTAGAACGTGCTTACATAAGCTATAAGTTGCAATAAGTACTTATAGAAACCGGGACAAATGTAGACTAAGCATTAAACCTGCGACCCTCACCATAGAATGGCCCACGTAGTGCAGTTTCTGCCCTGTTTGACGATACACGAAATCAACGGTCGCTGGGAGATCATAGTCCACCAGTTCATCCCACGACCATAGCCAGTAAGCCTGTTACAAGTGTTAAAAAAGAAAGATAAACAAGATTGAAGAAAAAATCAAGCAAGGCAAAGATTTACGTGATTCGGTAAAAAATGTTTACGTCAAACGGATACACACCAGGTTTTATTACTTTCCAAAAGCTCAGAATTTTTTTTACAAAGAACAGCAATGAAAAATATGATAAATACACTGTAGTTATGATTAAAATCATTAAATATAACAACAAGTAAAATTACTCTTATATCCCTAGACCCTACAAAATGAACCAGTGAAATTACTGCCCCTTGCAACCCCTACGAGCTCAACGCTGAGCTCTCCATCAATGACTGGATTATTAGTATTTTCGAATACCTCAGTAGCATCAGTCTCCACATAACAACAATAAGTTCCAATAATAAAAATTCTCTAATCAGGGCTACACAGGGGTGAGAGGGGGGCAGATAATTTTTTAAAATTTCTAAAGTGGGCAATTCCTTTCATAATATGTTACAATTTGCCCTTTTGTAAAATTTTGTTTTTATCCCTTAGAATTTTTTATTGCCCCTCTAAAAAGATTCACTTTTTGTATCCTTGTAAAATTTTGTTTTTGCCCTCCTAGTAGTTTTTTTGTTGCTCCCTCTCAATAAATTTTTTCACTTTTTTATCCTCACTCACTATGGGTGTTCTAATAGTTTTTTTGTTACCCCCTCTCAATAAACTTTCACTTTTTTATCCTCACTCACTATGGGTGTTGATTGGTTTTGTTTAAATTGAAAACCGAACAAATCCGACCAAAAAAGTCATTTTTTTTCCATTTTAATTTGGTTATAATTTAGAAAACAAAAAACCGAATTAATTTGGTTCATTTTATGGTTAAGGCTTCGATTAAATTGAACTGAACAGAAAAAATTGAAGTTGAATATATATATATATATATAATATAGAAAGTAGCATTAATTTTATCTTCTTTTCGTCAAAATAACATTTTTTTGTTAATCCGAAAAAATGATTTTTTATCAAATCTTGCCCCCCACAATAGAATCTCGGCTCCGCATCATTCTTACTTAGTTTGATCTTTGATCACATGGTTGAAAAAAGGTTTGGATCTCCTTTCTATTTTCTTTTTTGTTTTTTCCCTTTTTAAATATAAATCCAATGCATGTGAATTACACCTTATTTATTTATTTATTTTTTATCTGAATGAATAAATGGAACTCATTTGATCAAGATTCAATATACATGGATCAGAGAGTAAACGAACCCGTGTGGCTGGATCAAGGGTTACATGTTGACGGCTAAATCGAGTCCCTCTAGTGTTCGCAATCCACACATCGTAGCCGCTATCGGCTAAGATGAACGCTAGAGATTGATCAGGAGAATTCAGAAGCCAAGTCATCCCATCCTGCGACCACACCATATCAAGAAATTAACCAATAAAAATACATGCTGACGTACATACTTACATACAGGAATACTCTACTCATGCAGATTTGTTTGACAATATCATGTATCCATCCACCATTGCCAGCCAATATTTCAGTCTGTCTCCACCTGTTGAAATGAAAATCTATTGCTTTATTCAAGTAAGAGTCAAAATGAAATCACGGAAATGCAGTCGAGCTATGAAAGAGAGTGATCTTGAATTCCGTGCCACATGAACTCGTGCCGGAAGGGACGACTTCGCATGAGTTTTTTTGCGGTTCGATCGTCATCAGATCCGTCTTCTTTCTTCTGCTTGGCTGATATGGAGCTAGAGAATCCAAAAGATGGAGACGAGCACAATCTTCCTTGAAAATGGAAAAGTTGTCGCAGAGATTAAACTTACTATATTGATTAGGGAGCCTCTCTTAACCAAGTCCTGATTCACTGAAACAACATCGAGGGCAAAATTATAATTTTTTTTTCAGGGTTGTTTCAGTGAACAGAAGGGTTATCAGGGGTTGGCTAATAGCAGATCCTCACTAGATGAGCCAGGATCCTATGTGGTGTAAACCTTGTGCGGGCGACTTGTAGACTGAAACAAAACCGAGGGCGAAAATGTAATTTCGCCATTACCGCCCTCGGATTTGTTTCAGTCTGGAGGCCACCTCCAGAGAGTTTACACCACAGAGGATCCGGTCTTGATTAGATCAGAAGAAAATGTTTAATTGAACTGGACGAACTTGGGTTGTGAACCTCATACCAAGTTGACACCTATTCTATACCATGGATCTTCTGTTATAAAGATCTTGTGTTATGCACATGTTATGTAAACAGGAGCATTACCAGTGGGCCCCCTAGGGTTCACCCTTTTTTAAGATTTTTAAATTGGCAAGTGAACAATGGACCCCCAAGACGTGTCATGCTCATGTTTACATAACAGGAGCATCTCAGGGATCTTCATAACAGAAGATCCATGTTCCTAAAAAAGATGACTGTCAGGGATCTTTATAACAGAAGATCCATGTTCCTAAAAAGGATGACTGTCATCGGTTAGAAATGTGAGTCACTCTTTTTAATGGGGTCCGCTTGAAAATAGGTGTCAACTTTATGAAGTTCACACGAAGTTGACATAGCCAAAGTTCACAGAAGATCATTGTCCCCATGAAATGGAAAGGCGGATACTCTCTTATGAGCCCCATGATATAGGACGTGTTATGTGAAACACACCTGAGGATTTTGCCCTCACCTGATTTGCTTTTTGAGGGTAAAATTATTATTTTGCCCTTGCCCTTGGATGTGTTTCACATAACACGCTCCATATCAGAGGGGCTTTTAACAAAGAATCCCCGTCCATGAAATGGAGTGTACTGTATCCGTTGATTGATTTGATTCATTGATCTCTAGGCCTATTAAGGGGTCGTATTCGGACTGAATCGAAACTGATCCGAATTCGATCCGATAGTGAAATCCGGAAATCCGAATTCGATTCGAAATCCGACGGATTATGAAATAGATGATCCGAATTCGATCCAATAGTGGAATCCAAATATCCGAATCCGATCCGATCCGATCCGATAATATATATTTGCCTTTTTGATCTTTAGGTTTTAGATATTTAAATAATTAATTAATATTATATTTAAAAATAATTTGGAGATAATAAAACGTGTAATAATATTTTTTAGGGCTTTGTGTTATATATATAATCGGATCGGATCCTTATCGGATCACTATACATCCATGTTTGATCTGATTATATTTCGGATCGGATCAGATCGTTTTTAATCGAATCTCGGATCATGAATCCTATACCAAATTCGGACTTATCGAATTGGATCCGGATCATGATTCGATCCATTGACAGGCCTATTGATCTCAACCATAAGGTATAGCTTCTAGCACTAATTGAACGAAAATCTTCTGTGAACCTTGGCTATCTAAATATTGTATGAGCCTCACACGAGGTTGACACCTGTCACAAGTGGACCCACTTAAAAGGGTGATTGTTGTCCCAAGTGATCCCACTAAAAAGGGTGACCCTCACAGATTAAGGTAGAAACAGGTTAAAGTAGAAGTCGGGTTTCAGATTCATATGTTTCTTCAAGTTTTAGAAATATCAATCACTATTTTTAGTGGGATCCATTTGAAGAAAGGTGTTAACCTCGTGTGAGGTTCACATAGCCAAGGTTCGTAGAAGATATTCGTCTGAACTATCATGCATGTATAATGGACTAGGATCTTATGTGAACCAGGGTTGTGTGAAAACACTTGTCCTCAAGTGATCCCTACTAAGAAGGGTGACTTACATTTCTAAAACACTAAAGAGACCTAATGAACCTGAAACTGGCTTCTACCTTAACCAGTAATGTTCACTTTTTTTTGTGGGCCCGCCTGGGACAAGTGTCAACCTTATATGAGGTTCACACAAGGGTCACACAGCCCAGGTTCAGAGAAGATTTTCATCCATGTATGACATATAATACGAATGAGGATCTTTTGCGAATATGAGCTATGTGAATCTCGTGTGAACCTCACACTAGATTGACACTTGTCCCTAGGTGGACCCCATAGAAAAGGGTGACCGACATTTTTGAAATCCTAATAATCCTATAAACCATAGATTGGCTTCTACTTTAACCGTTTTTACCTTAATCGAATGGTCACCTTTTTTTGTAGGTCTGCCTAGGACACATGTCAACCTCATATGAGTTTCACACGAGGTCCACATTATAGAGACATATCCAAAGAAAGCAAATAGAGGTTTTGTACATATAAGATATACATTATCATGTGTATATCACTTATAAGGAAATTACATATTTGATAAAAAAAAATTGATAAATATTTGTATTAATTTAGAAGATATGGATTTTGTTTTAAAGTCTTATCAAAACTAGATTATGTTAATTTAGTTTCTATTTTTACCTTTATGTGTTTTGATAGTTTCTATTTAAATCCTCAATTGGTTCTCTTTATAATCACCTAAAATTTATCAATAGATCAGTTTCTCTTCATACACAACCCAGATTCACAGTACATCTTCATCCATATAGTACTACTTTCTAATTAAAATGATTGCTCCATCATTTTGTCTTCTTTTTCAAAGTGTAACAGCTAAGTTCAACTTTTTTTTCCAAGAACTGTACTAATAAACTAACTGCGTATGACACCATGATTTTAATGCTGAAGAGCTAAAAACAAATGACCAGCTTTACAGCTTTTTATTGCAAGAGGGAATATTGCCGAAAATCCGAGTCCAGGGAGTTCCATAAAACTGGAATTCTGTTTAAAAGTTGCTTTCCTTTTTCACCTTTTGTTTGAGTACGTTTTGTGCCGAATTTAACGCAAATAGAGCCATAAGGACGAACATCGTGAGTTAAACGTAGAAGGGAGAGGAACATACCACAAGGACGCCGTGTTGTAACATGACCGGTTGCCTGTTCATCGGAGCCCCACCACCGCCACCACCACCACCTACATGACTTTCTGAGATTCTTTGCATGCTAAGAATATACCCATCGTCGGTTTTCACCTGAGAACACTTGCGAGCACGTTAGTCCAATCCTTCATCATATAGCTTTCTGACTGAAGAATTCAAGAAAAAGATGAAGGCACGACAAGAGATTTGATTTAAAACATTTACTTAATCTTATAAATCAAATCCCTTGTCTTATCTTTATCAATTTCCCAATCAAAACTCTTGGTTTTATTATTGTCTTTAGCTTTTCTTTAAATCACTCATTGAGTTGATAGGATACTCCGTCGCTCTCACTGTATTACCATTCTGTTATATATTTGCTCTATTAGATTTGAGCTTTAGCTATTTACCTCGAACTCTTGGCATTTGTAACCATTTGCAATCACAGAAGACCCGCACAACCCACCGTACAGTAGCAGTGAAGGCCGAGATACGAGATCACGTCTGGCTTGACCTGAGGCACCGCCAGGGCTCGAACCGTAAGCTTGATTGAGCTCGACCACAATGGCTAGGAAGCGGAAGCCAAGGACGGCATTCCTCATCAACATGCCACAGTACTGAACCATTTCTTTCTTTCTCATGGAAGCTTTCTTAGACGTACGGCCTTTTATAGACAACTGTTAAGCTAGATTCTTTCTTTCCTCTTTTAAGTCTTAACAAACTAAATAGGAATATCGGATTTTTTTATAGTATGATGGAGGGTGGGACCCATCGGAGTTCCTTTTTTATCATCAAACAACTGTTCCGAGATTTTTAGATTCTTGTCTATGTGGGTATATGCTGAAATGCTGGTTCTGCCGAACCGATTGCAGTTATACACGATACCATTTTGTCTGAAGTGAAATGTGAGGAACATCGATTGGAGCATGCGTTTATGTACGTTACGTCTCCAGCTGTTCTTCACATTATCATTAAAAGATCAAATCAATTTGATATGTAGCGTACACTAAGTCACCAGAATGTGTAGCTGGTATGGGAGCGAGAGCAAAAGCGTGAGAGCGTTAAATTTGAAAATAGCTTGTAGTGCAGAGCGCCTACAGAGCGTCTATATATAAATTATAATTTATGTATAAAAATATTTTAAATTAACCTTACTTTCACTATAACACAGATCATTTTTTTTATATTTTCATAAAACTCTCCAACAAATTACAAGCAAATCTCTTTATTTTACTCTAATATGCATGTTAGAAAGTAGTATATAACAGATTATTTTTATATTTTTATAAAAACCCCTCAAAAATTTAAAAAAAAAAAAAACCCTTTAGCTTTATAGTATTAGTCGATTTGTATTTAAAAAGTCAAATCTGCAGGGCGTACATCACACATGCTCAAGCTAATATTCCAACATTTTCGCTCTCCGGCCACACGAGAGGCTCGGACCGGAGAGTGGCAAACTGGAAAAGAAAGTCTTCTCTCTTTGTATTTTGTACCTTAAGATTGTGGGGTCCACTTCGTTATGTTAGTTTCTCCCTGTAGGGTAGGACCCTGTGGTCTCCAATCGTCGGTAATGTGTGTTTCTCAGGGGGAGTTAGGATTCTAATATAGGAGGGCGAGATTTGACAAAAAAAATCAGTTTTGATTTGACAAAATTAATGATATTTATGACAAAAAGAAAATAAAATTAATCTTAGTTTGTATATTATACATAAATATATGTATATAAATAATCTACTTTTATTTTTTCGGTTCGGTTTAGTCAAAGCTTTACTCGTAATTGAGTTTTTCGTTTTCCAAATCATAACTAAACCAAATTGAAAAAAAAAAAAAATACGGCCTTTTAGATTTGGCTTGTTCGGTTTAAACAACACCAATTGATGCCCTTAGTGGTGAGGATACAAAAGTAGAAAAAACAAAATTAAAATTAAGGGTAACCAAAAAATCTCTAGGGACAAAAATAATATTGAATAATAGGTAATTTGTAACGTGTTACAAATATAATTCCCAACTTTAAAATTTTTAAGAAATTGAGGGGATCAGAGCACTTGCTCCTCTCACCCCTATTTTGCTCTACTCATGCTTGCAAGTAGGCCTGTCAAGGGGTCGAATTCGGACCGAATTAGAACTGATCCGATAGTAAAATCCTGAAATTCGAATATGATCTGAAATCCGACGGATTATGAAATAGATGATTCGAATTCGATCCGATAGTGGAATCTGAATACAATCCAATAGCCTGTATGTGTCTTTTTTATCTTTAGGTTTTAAATATTTAAATAATTAATTAATATTATATTTAAAAATAATTTAGAGATAATA
>JAUPMG010035349.1:0-14496 GCA_031762675.1 Pachysandra terminalis | reverse complement strand
GTTAGAATGTCGGTAATCTTAAGACACGTGTGATTGTTTTTGTCCACTAAATAGAGTCCATAAGTCATAGTGTAATTTTCATTTTTGTCAATCGCAAATTGAGTCAAATGGTTGAGAGGATGATAGGGGAATCAAGGAGTAAGTAACCGGTTTAGACCGGATGAGGTGGGCTGCCTAACACTTTCCCCATTCTCATAATCGAACCTTCGAACACATTGATCTCTTGGTACGCATCCAGTGGAGTCATTAGTTGTTATTTCATAAGGCCCAATGTTCAATCACACCATAAAAAGGATTGGTGGCGACTCTTGAACCCCCATTTGTTTCTCCTGTCCCGATTCCCAGTCAGAGGGGTTGCCATCGTTCCTTCGGGTGCTTTCAGTGTACTTAAATAAATTTTATGTAATATAATAATAATGGTAAATTTATATATTATAATCCTTTTATTTAAATAAGATCAAATTCCTACCAAATTCCCAAAATTCTTAGTTCAATGCATTTGCATCTTCATTGACTTTAAAAATCGAGAACTTAGTTAGTATTAGGGTTCTAAGTACCTTTTTGAAATATATCAATCAGCAAGTCATAAGCCTTAGATTATTACATCCTTTAATGACATGCTAATCCAGTATACTTAGCAAAGACTTTATCCCAGTAGTTTCACATTTCAAACTTTCAGAAATAGTAGTACTCCTATTCCCAATTGTTCATCCAGAATCACTAGTAAGGTTGCATAAAAAACAATCATCGTACTTCACAGTCTCACACCTTATATAGACTTCTTTCCATTACCCTCTTATAAGTTCTTATCCTATGACTAAGCTTTCTTATTTTATTCTTAACCTTAAGACCTATGAAGTTCCTAATCCCTTTTTAGTTAAGTTTTATTAGAACTTAGGCTCTGATTCCACTTTTGTTACATCCTAAACCTGGAATCTCAAAAGAGTTCCCACATTTAAGTTGTAACTCTCACCCCATATCCCTATGGGAGTGGAAATTCATATTCAAAACATAAACAGAAGGTAATTCAATAGTTCTAATAAGTAATTAAGGAAAAATACAAATCTGTCCTTACACTAAGGACACCCTCTAGTCGTCTGGACAACCCATAGTCCGGAACACCCGCTCAATATCTAACAACATGTCTTGAACCTGGTGTACGCTCACCCAATCCCTCGAATGTAGGTGGAGTCAATTTCTTGAATTTCTCCAACCATGTAATCGAAGATCCCAAGACCCTCCTCTAGTCAGCCACGGCCTGTCTCTCCATCTGATCCCCTTGCATAGCTTCCATGTTTCCCAGTATCTGGTAGACACCCGCTAGCTGAGGGTCAGTGTTGACACTAGCTTCAGAAGATGATCCCTCACCAGTTGTATCTCTCCTCCTTCCAGCCATCTACAAACCCAAGGTAAACATTAAGTCTACTAATCTACCTCATATCCTAATAATCTTACAAGTATGGCAAACAAGCATGTTATCAAACAACACACAATTCCTAGTTTATATTTCTATGTTCCTCCATCCTATCTTAAGATTTCTATATGACACCTAGGTTTACTAGTCTTCTAATATCCTTACTCTGAGTATAAACCTTATTCTCTAATACCAATATGTCACGCCCCAAAACCCGCAACACGAATTCCTATACAGTTGGCTATACCTTGAGTACTTACACTCATAAAATCAATATATGTTGTCCTTCGTACCATTGGTTAGTGCCCGGAATGGAGAGGGGGCATCCAACTATTCCTGGTGACCTATGTCCCGAATTGTTTCTTAACGATGAAGCTACTATTGAGGGGAACTTAACACCATACATTTTCTTAGTACATCTCATTGCATATCACACTTCATTTGCATTCTATTGATTGAGCATCCATGTATAGCATTTGAATGACTCATCTCACATCATTTGCATATCATCCATAAATCAATACATGTCATGTACTTCATCTTATCGTATTGCCTTATCGCTGTCCTCTATTTTGACTAATGTTGTTATATGAGGATGGGTGACAGATAGGTCACTTACTAAGCAATCCAAGCTCACGCGACTTCTCATATTGTGGGATGAGGTGGATGAGGATGGACACTGATTTTGCAGCTATTTCTTCTTTCCTTTCAGATCTAGACTTTGTATTCCTTTTGAGGAATTAAACTTATGTTTTGAGATTACATTGTTATTGTTGGGATTTCGCAGTCATGACTCAGTTGAAGTCATTTACTGAATTTTGATTATTGTATTTCGGTTCCGAACTTTGTTTAATAAGAGTATCTCATTTACTTTTATTACTGGTGAATGATGGCAATCAGCATTCCACGATTGGAACCTGAAGTCCTCACTTCGAGATACGTTCCATCCGTATATGGATTCGTGCCATGGTTTCAGGGTGTGACATAGAAAATCTCCATCCTTGATGACAGACTCTCAATTTAGGCACTCGTTCACTCAATGCTTCTTCCTCCATTCTTATCACATTCAAGGTCATCTTATCCGAATAGTGAATATTAATATCACATTTAACACAAACTCCAATCCTAATTCAAAATAAACCATTGTTTAACATTTATTTGATATGTCATCAAAGATTTAACCAATTCTTCGGTATTGTTTTCTATCCTCAGTCTTTAATTTCTTATTTCGATACTCTCTCATGGTATGCCTAATTCTTTCTTCTTACAACCTCTATATAGGTCTTCAAATTCAATCTAGATTATGGTTGGGTCATAGATTACTCTTAATTTTTTTTGCTATCTTTTTCTCAAGTTTAGGGTCTAATTCATTACTAATATAAGTTTTCTTTCAATGTTCAATTCCTATTTTTAATCTAGGAATTTATAATACTAGCTTTCCTAATACATCAAACAAAATCTAATATGATACTATTTAAACTTAGTACATCACAATGTACTAAAGTTCTTTATTCTAGTCTTGTGTACTTAGAAGTTCAAGAATTGTACAAAGTATTGTATTATTATCTACCATCCAATGTCTGGAATTATCTTTTCTTATTTTAATCATTTTTCAACTCTTATTGTTTAGTGTAATCCTTTGTTAGTGGTGTTTCATTTTCAATCCAAAAGTCTGGGATCAATGTATCTGCAGTATACAATTTTCTCATCCTTTTAGTAAGAAAGTGAAAACCACATCCTTTAAATGTTTTGTATTACAACAAAGTATATACATTAGAGTTTTATTTTATAACACAGAAAACCGTATTATAGTTTTATAATTTAACCAAGCTTATATATATTCTTAAAGAATACTAAACTTGGAATTCTGATATTAACTATCCCTAATTTCCTTCCTTGTATAATAGCTATAATAATTGCCATTCTATTTCTATTCATCCAACATAGCAGACAACCATTGGGTTATTTAAAGCTATAGAGTGTACCATCTTTTACACCTTACTTATTTTATATATCCTTACCTAGCCCATAAAAATGTATGTATACAGATACTAAATCATATAAACATCAGTATTTAAATATAAATTGATATATATATATATATATACTTATATTAATCATCTTATTCCCATCTAGAGGAACATATGCTCTAACTCGTTCGATGATTTATCATCTATACTTCAAAGACTTCCCTACATCCTTCTATACTTAAGTAAAAAATCTCTATCTTCTATTTCATTGAAATCATACATTCAAGCACTTAAAGAACAATAACTTGCTCTTTCTAGGACCTATAGTCTCTAAATAAAGCTGATTATCAACCTAGGTTATAACCTTTGAGTAGTCTAGACAGCTTACGATTCTCCTTCGTTACATATACCTTTCTATTCACATTAAGGAAAACATCATAATTTACTTATCTAAGAGTAAACAATACTTCCTGCGACTTACATCCTAAGGTCCTACATATCAAAATATCAAGCGTCGTATCTCACCTCTTACATGTCCTACATATCTATCCCCTTATTAATTTCCATCTTAATCATATATCCTAAGCTCAATTTTCTAAAGTTTAAATCCCTATGATTAGTTTCTAAATATTACATTTTTCCTAAAAGGTTTAAACCATTGCTCTAATACCATTTGTCACGCTCCGAGGTTCACACCCAAAAAATCCGGTATGGAAATCGAAGAATGACCATCATCTTCACAAGAAAGATGGACATCAGATGCACAACATAATTTATTTCAACCATTATATGATTAGTTAGATTAAAATATACAATGTTACACTGTATTTCTACAATTTAAATCTAAATAAAATTAATACAAGTACATTGTCACTGGACTTAAACCTTTAGGATGACCTAGTTACAAAACCCCAAGCTTCCTCCTCCGTGCAACTCTCACGATCAAATTTTCATTGATTACTTGCAAAACACTGTATACACATGCACCAAGATACTTATATAAACAGAAAAACTTAATGAGGTTTTCATCCCAATAAGCAATAACCAGATAAAACAAAACAGTGCAGGAAATCATGCTATTTGAAATAATGGTTACAAATCACAACTTTAATTGAAGCGAAAACAAAATTAAACAATACGCAGTATGAAGCGTTCCAATAATCAGGCATGACATTCTAACTGAAGTATTAGATGGGACAAAACGGTCACTTGCAATGACTCCAGAATGTTGCTCATCAGCCGTCATCCAAATAAAACATCATAACTTATCATACCTTTCACAAATACATACCATGGATGTAGTAGCCACACAATATCCTACACCCAAATATCGGCACAATGCCGCAGGCATACTACCCTACATAGCACATATCTCATATGTATGCAAATCATGCATAATATACTGGGACCATCAAACCTGAGAAAACGTAGTTTTGTAAAAATTTCGTTGATAGCTTCCTTCAGCCAAGGGGCTCCCTCATTTAATTGAAGGTGCCAGAAACTCAGAAATATAATTTTTGGAGTAAATTTCAAATCTGAACTACAAATCAGAATTATAGTATTTAGGAAAAACATCAAACCTGAAATGCGAACCAGAATTATAGTATTTAAGGAAATGATCAAATCTGAACTGTAAACCAGAATTATAGTATTTAGGAAAATTATAAAATCTGAACTGCAAACCAGAATTAGAGTATTTAGGGAAATCATCAAATCTGAACTTCAAATTAGAATTATAGTATTTATGGAATTAAAACATCAACTCTGAACAGTAATCAAATCTGAAATGCATACCAAAATTGTAATATTTAGGGCAAACATCAAAACGGAATTTGCAAAACAAAATTATAATTTTGTACATAACACTCAAACCGGAAGTTAAAAATAGCATATATAATTGCAACTAATCGAAGCATGAAAATATATTCTAAACCTTATAAAATTTAGTCTTTCAATTCCGAAACTATTATAGTTAGTATTATTACTTACCTTATACAAATTTAGCAGAAACACAACCTCCCCTCAATTTCTCCTTTGAATTACCCTTAGTTCTGCATCTTACTTCTTTTTCTTCTTCTACTTCTTCTTCTTCTTCTAATCTGCAGAATTTTACCTTCTAACTAAACTAATAATCTATTACTAGTTTATATACTTATGTAATTAATAATATATGTAACTTACTAATCTCATACCAACTAATTAATTTACTAACTTATATTCTTAATTAGTAATAGCAATATTTTAACTTATTAGTTAATGCTAATCATTTTTATTTAATCTTACTTTAACTAATCTGAATTAGTGTTAATTAATAAGGATTAGTTGTAATTTAAGTATGATTAGGTTTAAGCTTATCTTTAGGGACATTTATCCTAATTCTAGCCTAGGTCTTTCCACGTATCGTATGTAGGCCAAGGTTACCTTTGTACTATGCTTTAATGGCATTCCTATAAATATTGAGTTTAATTATTAACTTTACTTTATAACTTATTTAAAAGTTTTCCATTTGTTTATTTACATCCATATCCCATTGATTCGATGTATCTCGCCTTAAGATTTCCATACATGTCACCCGATCAAATTCCATCATAATTAAAATCAAGTCATACATATGCCAACTAGTCCTAAAACTTGCTTTAATTAAAATATAATTGGTGTAGTCTACGTAACCTCACCTAGCATATAGTAATCATTCAATCATTAATTAATTGGATTCTAAGATAGCCTACTTAATACCAACAACCCTTAGCTAGGATTAAGATCACTACACTAGTTAGTTAAATAAGGTGAGACCTATAATTAACAAATAAAACAGTAGTAGTAGTAGTTAATTAACCATAATTAAACACAATTAATTATTAATTAGTTATTACTCAAGATTCAGGATATTATAATTATATCTAATATTGACTTACTATAATTGCAGCTGTCAATCTTACCTATCATTACTAATAGCAGTATTTTAAATAACTAATCCAAATGTCTCATGTAATTAATACCTTATATGGTTTACCCGATCCAACTAAACCTTTAATTATTAATTGAGGAATGCTTACTAATAAAAATGTTCAGGGTACTTGTGAAAGGGAACTTCAATGATGTTCTTGTATAGTGATTCGATATTTTGTTTCTACATCATTTACTTAGAATCATCTCATGCGTATCCTTTCACTGAACAAACCTAATTATTAGTTAGCTATATCTTTACATTCAGAAACTATATAGGTACTCATATGGGTGGACATTTATATACACACTTATATACTTACAAGTATAAGCTATATCATAGTAATCATCTATTTATTATCTAATTAACTATGCTTAGTGATAATCCAAGTTGAGGTCAATGTCACTACATTTTCCTCTCCTTAAAAGAATTTCGTCCTCGAAATTATAGTAACATCTAATGGATGGATCTACTCACTATCTTCCGAACTTCACAATTTATTGTTTTAGTTGTCGTATATGATTATCTTATTATGCCCGCTTTTGTATCTTGTCTTTAATCAAGTTGATTAATTGGGGCCTGTGTATTCTAATAGAATGTCACGCCCCAAAATCCGTGGCACACATCCCTACGTGGGCGGCATGGATCTCAAAGTGAGACCTTCGGGTTCCAACCGTGGAACGCGAATTGCCATCATTCACAAGTAATAAAAGTAAATGATATACTCTTATTAAACATAGTGCGGAAGCGAAATACGATAATCAAAATTCAGTCAATGACTTCAGCTGAATCATCACTGCCAAATCCCAACAATAACAATGTAATCTCAAAACATAAGTTTAATTCCTCAAAAGGAATACAAATTCTAGAACTGAAAGTAAACAAGAAATAGGTGTAAAATTAGTGTCCGTCCTCATCCACCTCATCCTGCAACATGTGAAGTCGCGTAAGCTTGGAATGCTCAGTAAGTGACCTATCTGTCACCCATCCTCATATAACACCATTAGTCAAAATAAAGGACAGCGATAAGGCAATACGATAAGATGAAGTACACGACATGTATTGATTTATGGATGATATGCAAATGATGTGAGATGAGTCATTCAATTGCTCTACATGGATGCTCAATCAATAGAATGAAAATGAAGTGTGATATGCAATGAGATGTACGAGGCAAATGTATCATGATAAGTGCCCCTCAATAGTAGCTTCACCGTTAAGAAACAATTCGGGACATAGGTCACAAGGAACAGCCGGATGCCCCCTCTCTGTTCGGAGAGCCAAACCATGGTACGAAGGCCACCATATATTGATTTTATGTGTCACTTCCCAATTCCGAGATATAGGATCTCAAGGATTTCCAAGGGAATAACCTTCGGATCCACCACGTGGACGCGGATATCCATTCACAGTACGTAACCATTGTCCTGGTTAATCAGAATCGAAAACCATATATCAGCGGAAGTCTTAAATAAATAAAACCTATAGCTCAACTCATGTCTGTTAAGCTTAAACTCACATAAACCAAATAGAACTCTAATCTATTGCAAGTACAAAGCCCACTTGTGGTCAAAACCAAGTCAATACAAACCATGTATAAACTATCATAATAAGTTAAGTATCTGAAACTAAATGAAATATCCCCTCCAGACCGGCACCTCAAACGAACTGATCACCTATTTCAATGTAAGGGTCAGCCGAAGCCTCGTAGAGATATTCAAAGAAGTTACAACAACTATCTTCATAGATTCATAACAACACAGGTTTAATTCATACAATTTCAATCAACAGATAATACCACAGTCCATTGTATTAGCATGCTCATCATCATATTAAATCACACATATTTAATATGTATATCACATTCAACATTGTAATCCCATTACACTTGAAAATCACACAAGTAGTCATATCATATCGTAATAAATTGTTCACATGGTCCATCATGATAAATCATAGGGTACACATGAGCCCAACCATGCATTCAAACCCAATCCACATAGTCCCACTATGCATCAAAACTTAACCTACATGATCCCATCATGCACAACACATAAACCACATAGTCCCATTATGCATAACAAATACACCACATAGTCTCACCATGCAACACAAACAACCACATAGTCCCACTATGCAAACAAACAACCACATGGTCCCACCATGCAACACAATCAACCACATGGTCCCCCCATGCCAAACAAGTAACCACATGGTCCCACCATGCCACAACAAGTACGACCCAAACACAAGCACAGACACAAGCACACAAAATCAACATGTGAAAATAAACAAACATTCACTTCAAGTCATACATGTGCAATGATCAATGCAATATGGTATGATGCAAATATGCATAATGAAATGTGGATGATATGCATATGCAATGCAGGGGTAGTTAGGCCTAGCCCAATCACATGTTCATTCAATCATATGACCATTCAACCCATTCTTTAAGGGACTCGCATCCACGGTAGAATGCCACCATTCCAGTCTTTAAGGGACTTACACCCCCGGTAGAATACCACCATTCCTTTACCATTATTATTTAAAGGGACTTTCATCTCACGGTAGAATACACCAGTATACCAAACCATTCCTTAAGGGACTTTCACCACACGGTGGAACCAGTACACAGATTCCATTCCTTAAGGGACTTTCACCACATGGTGGAACACACCAGTACACCATACCATTCCTTAAGGGACTTTCACCACACGGTGGAACACACCTATACGCATGTATATAGTCAATCCCATTGACTTCCAGTGGATGCTCTTAGTACCACTCACAGACCATTCATAAACAATACATAGTCAATCCCATTGACTTCCAGTGGATACTCCCAGCACCCCTCACAAACACATAGTGGAAACTCCCAGCACCACTCACAAACACAATCCATACATCACAATCATTCATACACAGGTCGTGGATTCTCCTAGCACCACTCATACATCATACAATTAAGCATTAGAACCAATCATGAGATAGAACAGTGAATGCTAAAAGCACCACTCAAACAACTCACTTTCCTATACTAACATTGCTAACCATCCCAACCTTATCTTGCAATCCAATATCTATGTCCAAAGTCTTTAAAGTCAAAATCTCATCATATCATATCCAGGACTGCCCTATTTTCCTGAAAATCAAACCCCATCATACACTTTTTAACATTCGGCCTTAATCATCCTTTTTGCAGACAAACCAATCTGATACACGTGTAAAACACCTCATGGGAACTTTCCCTAAACGTTTGTTCCATATAAGGGCTTGCTTTGTCAAAGTCCGCCTTCCCTTATCCTCTCCTTCACCTTCCTCTTCATGCAGGTTGCATCCTACCTCCGCTTCCTCTTCTTTCTTAGCTCTTCTAGCTCTCTTCTTGCTACAGTATATTTTTCTTTTCTTTTCTTCTCTCTCTTTTCTCTTCTTTCCCTCTAGGTCTCCTCATTCTCTCTCTTTTCTGCAGAACAAAAACCATAACTCTCTTCCTCTCTCTGTTTTGGACGTGTGAAGCTAGGGAGAATCTCTCTCTCTCTCTCTCTCTCTCTCTTTCTCTCTCTCTCTCCCTCTCTCTCTTCACTTCCTAGCTTTTAGGTGTTCCAATTCTACTAAAATACTATTTTCTTAATTATTCTTATTTAAAATTTGAATTTTGAATTCTCTACTGAAAGAATCGTTCATATTAGTTCTGTTTTAGTTTTCCTTACTTAACCTTATTATTAATATTAATTACATAATTAGATAGGTTCTAATTGGATTCTAGTTGGGTCTTAAGTCCAGTCCAATCTAAGTTCCACGTCAGATTCGAATTGAAGGCCCAACCCATTTCAGTTTGATTTGAATTTAAGTACGTAAGTTAACCAATTATTTTTCATATTTATTAATTAGTCCAGTTCAGCCATAAGTTTTGAATATAATCCCAGTTTTGTAATTAGTAGATTAATTAGGATTAATTCTCTAATTACCTAGCTGGGTCCAGGTCATTACATTATGAGTGTAAGTACTCAAGGTATAGCCAACCGTATAAGAATTCGTTGAATCTTACCCTTATTTAAATGGGACTTTCACCCCATGGGTATAGTCAACCCAACCAGGAAATCTCGCAAGGAAATCCCATGCTCTTCTCCGGGCTCACTTTAAAGTTCACATTGTCCTAGCATGCATGCAATTATTAAGTTAGGATTCAAATGATAGTTTCCATCAGAAACTATCCACGCGCTCATATACGTGGATAATTTGTTGAAAATCATCACAAGCTTCCTAATAGTGTACAAATCAAAACAAACAACCTCTCTAGTTCATAATTCCATTATCAAACACATGGAGTCACAACCCTAAGTCACAGTCAAGTCATAAGGCTAGTTGGTGGTGTATGGTGTGCCGTGGAACACAAAGTTGGTTCCCTATAGGTGGGTACATGCCCTCAAACCACCCTTTGATTCCAAAAGACCATATCTCATTCACATGGCACAAAACCCAAACAAACCACCAAAATTTTCAAGTATACCCATTCATCGGCAGCATGGCTGGTGTGCCGGTGCCTGCCGGTTGGGTCATTTCAACTTATTTTAGGTCCCTGTCTGCAGCACCACCGGTGTGCCAATGCCTGCCGACAGACCCATTCTCTGTGCATTTCATACCCTGTTGGCAGCACCACCGATTTATCGGTGCTTGCCGACGGGTCTTTTTGTGCATAATTTTACCCCCTGTCAGCAACACCACCGATGTGCCGGTGCTTGCCGTAGGCCACAATTATGGGAATTCTTCTACTATTCCGAAATCCACATCTTGAAATTGAAAATCAAAATCTACTCACATTTAGAGGTTAGGTGCATCAAATCAAGATTATATCAAATTAAACCAAAACATACAATACATCATTTTGATTGAAATCAAACGGATCATCGTGCATACAAAGCTATATTTTTGCAAATCGGAAATCAAACATGGAATCAGATGAGAACTATACAGATAATGGACTTACCTCTATTGTTCTTAGTTCTTGATCTATAGAACTTGCTTCTCTCCTTCTCTTCTTCCTCTTCTTTCTCTTCTTTTCCTCTTCTCAACTACAATGGATTGCTAGGGTTAGGATTTCTCTAACCTTCTCTTCTCTTAAGCTCTCAAAAACTCTCCGAACTTAGAATTCTGTAGATATGGGAAGTATGGTGAGGGAAATGGAAACTCCTTCCATTACTCACATTTCCAAACCCACGACTCACCCCACGATCCCAAGCATCGAGCTTGCATTCCAAAATTCAAATTCAGTTTTATTATTTCACTTGATACCCAATTAACAATTCAATTATGCTATGAACCCCAAAATATATACTTTTGTTTCAAAAACAACCCAATGTCTAATTTAGCTTTTAAACTAAAATTAAATATAAAAAAATACCCATTAATTTTTATAAATTCTTTTTACCATTTTAATTAATTTTAAATATTCTTTTAGTTGATTTAGGTCATTACAACTTACCTCCCATAAAATAATTTCATCCTCAAAATTACGAACTTCAATCCATGAAAAGTTGTGGATAGCGCTCCCGGATCTCCGATTCTAATTCCCACGAGGCTTTGAACTCGTCATGATGACTTCAATGAATCTTCACTTAAGGAATAGTCTTGGTCCTCAAGACTTGTTCCTTCCGGTCTGAATTCTCATCAGTCGCTCTACATAAGACACGTCTTCACTAAGCTGCAACTGGCCCCAATCCAACACATGAGACGTGTCAGGTTCATACTTCCGCAACAATGACAAATGGAATACATCGTGTACTACTGAAAGCTATGGAGGTAAGGAAACTCGATAAGGCACACGTCCAATGCATTCCAACACTTCAAAGGGTCCTACGTAACGTGGAGGAAGCTTCCCTTTCTTATCAAAGCGCATCGCTTCCGTCATAGAAGACACCTTTAAGATCACGTGATCACCAACCGCGAACTCTAAGTCTCTCCTCCTCCGGTTTGTGTAACTCTTATCCCTGCTCTGTGCTAACTTCAGTCTCTCTCGAATCAGTTTCACCTTAGCTGTAGTCTCTTGAACAAGTTCCGGTCCAAGGTTACTTCCCTCTTTAACTTTTTCCCAACAAACCGGCTAACAACAAGGTCAACCATTCAATGGTTCAAACGGAGCCGTGCTGTAATGACCTAAATCCTCTAATTGAAAGGTTCCTTAATTGATAATAATTTATAATAATTATATGATATTCTATTTTGCATCTAACCAAATGAATTGCAGGGTTACAGTAGAATAAGGGTGTTTTTGATATTAAAAATTATTATTTTGGGGTCCCTAATGAAATTAGAATGTATTAGTGGTAGTATCAATAATTTAGATTGTTTAATTCTAATTCCCCATGCACAAGGCTACGTGGGAGATATTTGGATTGTTTGTTGAGAGGAAAAAAAGAAAGTAGTAATCTTCCTTCCCTTCCCATCTCTTGGACGTCAGATTTCAAATATGGGAGAGAGAGAGAGAGAGAGAGAGAGAGAGAGAAAATAAGAATAGAGAGTTCAGATCTAGAGAACTAAACCCTAGCCATCCTCATTGCAGTGCCAAGAGAAGAGAAGAAAGGAAGAAGAAGAAGGAATGAAAGGAAGAGAAGAAGAGTAGAAGAGATTGGTGATTGCCGAATCAAGAAGAATCAGATTAGGTAAGTTAATCTTATTGTATAGTCCTTTTATGTTTTCAATGTGTTCATGTTCATGTTCTTGATGGTTCATAGGGATTTTGGATGGTTGATTTCATGAGATCTTGTTTGATGCATTAAAAATAGTATTTGTAATGATTTAACATGTTCTACAATGAAATCCTAATGATTTGTGGCATTTAGAATTGAAGAAATTGGATTTGGGGATCAATGGGAAGAAATTCACGAGATCTGGAAATCACCAAGATCGCATCCCATCGGCAGCCATCGGTACACCGGTGAGCCTACCGACAGGGGGTGTATTTTACCTTGTTTTTGCCCATCGGTAGGCACCGGTACACCAGTGGACCTACCGATGAGTCTTGTGTTGTGTAGGGTTGTACCCGTCGGTAGGGACCGATACACCAGTGAGCCTACTGACAGAGACAATTTTATAGTTATGACAAGCCCATCGGTAGGCACTGGGACACTGATGGACCTACTTATGAGACCATTACAGTGACACAGGTTTGGTTTTTAGTTTGGAAATGATGTGGTCTTGTGCCACTGACTTGGTATTTGACTTTTTGGACTCAAGATAGATCATAGGCATCATCTTGGAGTTCCATGATTGTTTGGTACCCATCATTCACCCTTGGACTTGACAATAATTGGAAATTGGAATTATAACTGCTAATATTATGTTGCATTCATGTTAGGCTTATGTAGAATGTTAAGTGATCCCGGGAGGTGGAAAATATGTACCCTTTATTTGCATATCATCATTCATTGCATCCTTGTTTGAGCATACATCTAGAGCATCTGCCTGATTCATTCATCTCCTTGCATCTCATATCATCTTTAAAATTAACCATGTTTATCTACGTATTACATGCTCGTATTGCTATCTTGACTTGACTTAACTCTATTGATAACATACGGCAATGGAGAATTGTTTGATTTACTTACTCGGCATTCTAAGCTCAAGCAACTTCTCATGTCGCAGGATGAGAAAGTGGATGATGATGGACTTGAATTTGCTTTGCTTTGCTGCTGCATTTATTTTCTTAGTTTAGGATTTAGACTTGTGCTTTTGAAGACCGTTGGAATGTAATAACTATAGTAGACTAATTACTTTCTTTTAAACTTATATGGAGGTCATGACTCAGCTGACGTCATAGACTGTGACTTTGGAACATTTTTTTTAAATGCTTAGCTTCCTCAATCTTGATCAATACAGGTATTGTTTTACTTTTATTACTTATGGTTTGATATGGCAATCCGTGTTCCAGTAATGGAACCTAAAGGTTGCACTTCGAGATCCGTGTAGTCCCGCATAGGGAATTGTGCTCCGGGTTTCATGGGGTGAAAGATTGGTATCAGAGCTGGAGCCCAGCCGAAAGTGTGGCCAACGGGGACTTTGGGCCCCATGGGGAGTGATTGTGGTGACCTATTGTAATATCCCTAATTCTGATTTCTGAGTTAATCATGCTTAGTGGCATAATTAATTTAGTTAATTGGGATGAG
>JAUPMG010035339.1:0-14496 GCA_031762675.1 Pachysandra terminalis | reverse complement strand
GTATTTTATTTGTTTTCCGCTGTGACTTACTCGATTGTTTTGGATGTAATAACTTAGTTATATTTTGATTATTTTCAGTAATGGTAAATTCATTTAAGTTTTATTTAATTATTGTGGTTTGGTTCTATATTGATTACCACTCCCGACTTAGTTTGGGGTGAGAGTCATGTTTCAAACCTAAGGGGGTTTAACATGAATTTCCTTAAGTTTGGGTCATGACACAGAGTTTCCTAGAGGAGATACGGGATTGAATTCTTGGTTAGGCTTGGTCTAACACCCCTTGATTGCATTGCATTCATTTCATATCATCATTTGCATTGCATTATATTTCATTGTGTTCTTGATTGTGTGTGCCCATCATCCGTGTGCTCATAGCATCCATCTGCATGTATTGCACTGCATTGATTGTTATGTGATTATGGTGTATTGTGTATTGTGTGTTGTGTGACTAAGTGTTTGACTTTGATGTGATGTGTGATTACTATATGAACTGCTCATTGATGTGTGAATGCGATTGCATGTGTTGTTAATGGTATGATGATAAAAAAGATTGAACTGACACTGTTGAGAAAATGCCATGAGAGTTGGTAGCCTTGGACATGGGTATGTATCATGATAGAGTGCATGAGTACATGGAATCTGTATAACTTGTGTTTCTATGTGTGGCATGACAGAGTTCATGGTGATATCGGTAATTGCTTAAGATGAGCATTATGATGAAATAGATTATACCTATAACTATGAATTGGATTATGATTGTGATTATGACTGTAACTGTGAATTGAACTATGATTGTGATTATGACAATAACTGTGAATGTGATTATGAGTATAACCATGCTTATGACTATGATTGTAATGAAGAACATATGCAAGCAATAACTTGATATTATGATGAGTGATGAATTGCATGAATTAATCTGACTCATTGTATGATTATGAAAATAACTGTTGTAGTTACTTTAAAATTTTCCTACTGGGCCTCCAAGCTCACCCCTTCGTTGAAACAGGTGGACCCCTAGAGAAGTGATGAAACTAGGACTGAAGACACGTATAGGCTGTGAATACGATATGGAGACTATAAGACTTAGGAGTTGTTGATGAACCTTTATAGATTCTATTAATTTGGTTTGACCCTTAATGGGAAGTGAGAATGTAATTGTTAGTTTGAATTTGGATTTTATATATGATGGTTGAATTTTGGATAATGGATTTAGTATAAATTGAATAAGACTTCCGATGATTTTAGTTGCGCTGTTGAATTACGGGTTAATTGATTGGTTAGGCCGCAACCATGGTTTGGATCCGAAAGTCATTCCCTCGAAAATCCTCGAGATTACACATCTCAGATTTGGGGCGTGACACCAATTTAGAAGCTAAATAACATGTTGGAGAACCTATGGGAGTAGTTCAATCAGTTTGGACCAAGAACTCGGTTTGATCGACTCTCGATCGACCGACCACCCAACCGACACAAAATACTCAGAAGCCTGCTCTCAGGCTAGGCGATCGAAGCCTTCGGTCGACTAACAATCTACTGAGATACCCATACATATTGAAATTTTATGTAAACAACGCCAGGAGACCCAACCTAGCCTACTGATGATTTTTTTATCAATAATGGCACACTTTCCCAAATCTCGAACGGCCGACGACCTAACCGAACCCTCTTTTGATTACTTTTTGATAGTTTGACGTATTGGACACTGTATAATGTAGAGTTAGATATGTGAGAAGAGTTTTCAAGTTGTTAAGATCGAATTATATGTTTTGACCTATCAATACCCCATAATTAAACCTATTAAAACTTTGACCATAGGGTGAATTATCAAACTTAAAAGGGATTAACATTCGAAACTCGTTACTAACCTCACTAACCTTAATAGGCATATTATAAGAATGTCTAGATCATAATATGATGTATGTGTGTGTTTTTAATGATTAATTGTATTGTATGTGTGTTTAGTAGACTAATAGGTGTTATGTGTGACTTTCGCTTATGTGGTGAATAACTCATGACCATTTTATGTGTGTTTGTGCATATTTTTATTCTTAAAATAAGATAAAATCCACCATATATATATATATATATTATAGTTTAGAATCAAGGGAATGTGTCTCATGTGTTTGCTTGATGAATATGATGTGTGTGAGCATGATATACTATGTTGTGTGAATTGCATTTAGTAATTAGGTCTTAATCTACATGTGGGTATTGTGACTTTGATTAAGTCCAATGAGTTTGACTTGACACTTGGATTACGATGAGGAATTGCTAGATATGATTCTAGTTGAGGTGATAGTGGAAACACTGGATACTTCTCTTGGTTTGTGTGTGTGAAGATATTCTGTCTATGATGAGACTGTTATTTTGTTTTTGCTTAAGGTAAGATAAAGATGTATCTCAAGAGACTTGTGGTAAGTTGATAGGTGAGGAGGTGCACTTCCAAATAACTGAATCATAAGAGAGAATTCTGTTAGTAGATCGGGTAATGTATGGTTCACAAGGAACACTTCACATTGGTGAAGCCCTGTGATACGTCTCTGTGATAAAAAATTAGGTATGGGGATTATGCCCATTTGGTCACAAGCCCTCGAAATTGCGATGCGCACGTAGAAAAACCCCATATTTTGGCCGTGTATTCAGGGGATGGTTTTCATCTTGGATAGCCAGGGGTGGGATCTAGTGTGGGACATTCACTATTCGAATGCCGAACAGCATGCATTGCATTTCATATTCTTGTGTATGATGCACATTGACTTACATGTTATCATATAAAGTTAGGCATATAGGAGACCAAGTTGTGTGGACTTACCCAAATACCAAGTGAGATGGGAGAGAACTACATTATGTGGTGTGCGTGTATTGCTCAAATCTATGAGATATTACTCATTATTTCTTCAGTTATTATATCATATTATTATTTTCTCATAACATGTGTTGTTGAGTAAATACCCTGATTTGAAAGGCTTACTCATCCGAGATTTTAGCTTATGTTGTTGTTATTAATATTTTTCAGGTATTTGATGAATTCTATCGAAGAGAGCTACTATATGAGAATTACGGGAATAAAAGATACATGTAGATAATATAGATTATTAATTAAACTTAGTTCATATATGAACTATATTGTTAGAATTAATATATTATTACTTCCGCTTATGTTCTATATTGTTTATCCACTCCCATTGTGCTGGGGTGAGAGTTGTATCTTCCAAACTTTTGGGTATCCCAAGGATCTCTTTAGGTTTGGGATGTGACACCCACCCAAAGAAAGAGGAGAGGCACAATAGAGCACATGACAGCTACAACAGAATAGAGTCAACAACAGAGAAGGCAGCATTACTAGATTCATCAACATAAACAACACCCCATAAAGTCAGCACAAGGTTGCACAACAGTAACACAATCAGTACATCATAGGCTAGCAACAGGGGATAGATCTCAATATATCATTGGACGACAATACAGCAACAACAAAGGCAATATAGGCAAGATTTTCCCAGAAAAGGTGGTAGATCCAATCCATAACAGAAATACACACTATAATCTAGCAAACTACAAGCATGGATAATCAGAGCACCAGTAGCCCCATCCAAAGTAAGGGGAGGCACACTAGAGACATGGCAGTTATAACAGAATATAGCCAATAGCAGGGAAGGCAGCATTACTAGATTCATCAGCATAAACAATGCCCTAGAAGTTAGCACAAGGTGGCACAAAAGTAACACAATCAAGTTCATCACAAACTAGGAGCAGGGGATAGGTCTTAGTATAGCATTGGATAGCAAAAGCTCAGGAACAGCAAAGGCAAGATAGGAAGTAATGCCACATCAACAACAAAGTCCTCAAATGTCACGCCCTGGATCCTGATGCCCGAATCTCTGGGTGGGTGGCACGAATCACGAAATGCAACCTTCGGGTTCCTAACTACGGAACACGGCTCACAACAACAATCACATTACAAGAGGTAATTATAACTCATGTAAAGAAAATCAGAGTGCGGAAATAAACATTAAATGATTCCAATAAATCAAACTTGGCTTCATAAGAGCCTACAATCCAAATTAACTACTCAACTACCCTATTACATCCAATCTAACTATTAATCAAAAGTAGTAAATAAGACTAAAATAGAAACAACAGAAGTCCATGTAAGTCATCCAATCTCCTTAACCTGCAACATAAATAAGTTGCGTGAGCTTGGAATGCCCAATAAGAAGTAATTCTGTCATCCATCCTCAATGGATTTCATCAGTCCAAATGTCATGCAGTATCATGGAAATCAAAACAATCATATAGCAGTAACATATTATACTAAACAAATCATATCACCAAATCACATATACGGAAGAACTCCAATATCCGGTGATAAGCTCGTCCACAATCTCCACCAACACCCGGACCAAGACCTTATGGTCAATATGTCTCTACAATAAATTATCCCACATGTACATCGTGGTTTTGTAGGATTCACAACCTATTGGGCTCAATTCCCGAAGCTATTTTGTACATTCAGGGATTAACACCCAGGGAGGCCTTCAAAGAGGACGTTCACCCACGTACATTTAGGGATTTAATCCAGGGAGGTCTTTTATCAAAGAAGATTATCCATCACAACAGTTTCCATCTCAATTTGAAGAATCCCAAACAATAGGAATTCCAGTGATAGAATCTATCGAAAATTATCTGTGCGCCCATACACACAAATAATCCTCCGAAAACCATCACAAGACTCCTTCACAACAATCAGTCAGATCTAATGCGATAACACCCGTCGAAAGCTGTCCGGGTGCCCATACATCCGATCAATCCTTAGGAAGCCATCACAGGAATCCTTTCCAAGGCAACATATATAAGAAATAAGCATATTTGAGCAAAAGTAATGTTAGGTCAGTCTAATGAGATCGAAGTACACATGTCCATGAATTTTCATGACAAGCGAACCAACTTGGTCATTCTCGGCGAGCTGAGGGGTCGCCGTGTGGTCCTTGGTGTGTCTTCGATGTCCTTTCGGCGAGCCGGAGGAATTGCTGAGGGTTTCCGATGGGGTTTTCTGGGTTTTAGTCAAATGGTCAAGCTCGGCGTGTCGAGTGGGGTCTCCGTAAACAAAACGAGACTACAATATCTACTTTTATGAATGCATAACAATACAGTTAATTCATGCATTTCATCCATCATATAATAACACAGTCAAATGTATGTTAAACATATCCTCATACAATATCTCACATATTAGTATGCACATTACAACATCATATGAAATCACAATTCACATGGACACCACACAAGAACATATCATAACAAGTCAATGATTCACTATTCCCATAGTCCCACTATGTTAATACGATCTACATGATCCTATTATGTCCAATCAGATTCCACATGGATCTACCATGTTCCAAATAACAGACATACATGCACTCACATGGTCCCACTATGTGACACAAAACCAGGATTATAGCAAACACACAGTCACAGCATGTTAAACAATAATATCCACATGGTCCCACCATGCTGCGGCCAACATACACATAACAATCACTACATGGATCCACTATGCTATAGCTAAGTAACTACATCATAATATAATATATAGTACACACAGTCTCACTATGTATACAAACAAACACCACATGGTTCCACCATGTCACAACCATCATTCTTTTAGGGACTTTCACCCACGGTGAAGTACACCCGTAATCAGTAACAATATCCACTCAACATCACCCACGGGGGAAGTACACCCGTAACCAATCAAAGTCACAACCAATTCCAACACATAATGAATACCACGTGGTCTCACCATGTTACAGCCAACATACCTTTAGGGACTTTTACCCACGGCGGAAGTACACCCGTAATCAATCACATAATGCACTCAACATTCCTTTAGGGACTTCCACCCATGGTGGAAGTACACCCATAATCAATCACATAATCCACAAGGTTCTACCTTGCTAAGACCAATCACAATCACAATCGATCCACACAAGTTACCAATGATAATGCATTTCAGTCAATCAATCATCAAGTGCAATGCAATGCAGGTATATGATGCAATTATGAGATGAGATGAAGTGCAATGCAATGCAGGTATGACCAGGCCTAGCCCAATCATATGCTTAATCCAATTCACGACCATACGATCCATTCTTTTAGGGGCTTGCACCCACGGTAGAATACACCTTATCATTAACCTGTTCTTTTAGGGACTTGCACCCATGGAAGAACATACCTTTTGCAACCATTACATTTTAGGGGCTTGCACCCACCTTTGGATACACCTTACGCTACCATCACATTTTAGGGACTTGCACCCACAGCTGAAAACCACTTTATGCTACCATCACATTTTAAGAACTTACACCCACGGCTGGAAACCACCTTATGCTACCAGACCCATCACATTTTAGGGGCTTACACCCATGGCTGGAAACCACCTTATGCTACCAGACCCATCACATTTTAGAACTTGCACCCACGGCTGGAAACCACCTTATGCTACCAGACCCATCACATTTTAGGGGCTTACACCCACGGTTGGACACCACCTTATGCTACTAGACCTATCACATTTTAGGGGCTTGCACCTACGGCTGGATACCACCTTATGCTACCAGACCTTCCTTTAGGAACTTTTACCCACGGTGGAAGTACACCCATACCAAGCCTTTCCTTTTGGGGGCTTTCACCCACAGTTTAAGTTCACCCATCCAGATCACAAATTCAAGTTATAAGCATCAATCATAGACAATATTAACAAATAGGGATGCTCACTGTATCCTTAATCAACACACAAGATTTCATCAAGATCAACACAAGGCAAACATAAGTCAACATTAGATGCTAAAGGCACCATTCAGCCAATCAAATCCTATGTGATCATTTCTAATCATAAAAATCCTATCTTGAGGTCCTATGATCATATCTAGAACCTTTAAATTAATATTATCTCTTATTCCATCCGAATCAGTCCAAAAATCTTGAATTTTAGACATTCTCTTATACTTTTCATAATTCGACCAATTCTAGATCTTTTGCACTCAAACCAACTATACAGGCATGTGTACAACTCATTAGAGAACAACTCCCTAAAATTTGACCTCATTTGGACCTCGGCAACACCTTGGTAGCTGCCGATGTTCCTACCGAAATTCTCGGTAGCACTGCTACCGAGCCTTGGTAGACAGTCCAGAGAATATACCAATTTTGAGGTTTTCGGTAGGTTCTCGGTAGTTGCCGACACTCCTGCCGAATACCTATTTTAGCCAATTGTCTGGGTTTTCACCTAGGGTTTTGTGCCTATACTCAAAATACTTATTTTCTAAGGTTTAACAATCAGAAATCAGTCTCTAAAGCCTACTCATGTGATCCTAACATCAAACACATAACAACTTATTAATTCTATAGATCTAAACAAGTAAATTCATGAACAAATCATATTAGATCTAAGAACTTACACATGATCTATAAGAACATAAGGAACACCAAAATATACAGAAACTTAGATCTAGCATGTTTATCATTAAACAAACAATATGGCATCATTCATTCTAGTTTTACTAGATCTCTAATCTAAGCATGCTTCACATTCATGGGCCATGCATCAAAACTATACCTATAGCATTGGAATGATACATAAACATAGTTACCATAAAAACCCAGGAATCCGTACTTTATTTTCTGTAGATTTGAGTTAGGTAGTTTTCCAGCAACAAGGATCACCCGATTCTTTTTTTCCTTCTTCTTTTTCATCCTTCCAAAAATCAGATTTTCTTCCTACCTTTCTCTTCTCTTCATTTGATCATCACAAACACAACAGTTTTCTCTCTCCTAGAACATTATGTGAGTTAGTGTGAGAACCCATTATCTCTCTCTCTCTCTAATTCAAATTAGATAGTAAAGGTCTATTGTGCCATGACCTTTGTCCAATGGGCCTATACAGCCAGCCCACATGCCCAATCAGTATTGTTGTGTTGAGTCCAAGCCAATTACACCTAATTCACATATATAACACAATTAAACACCAACTTAACATATTTACATAAATGTCCAATCCAGCCCCCTTTAATATCAATTAAATCCTAAGGTTTAAAAATAGGATTAACTACCATTTAATCATTAAATTAAATGGTAGGGTTAGGGTCACTACACTTATATAACTATTAATATAATAACTATTTTGTAAATTATTAAGGAACTTGCCACACCCTAGGCTACCATGTGTTAATATATTTTTATTTACATATCAAAATTATTTATAAATATATTTGTTAATATATTTATCAACATTTCAATTTATAAAGTTATTTTACTTTAAAATTTATAACTTTATTTAAACAATTAAAAGGGTTAATAAAAAAAAAAAAAAAGATAAGATAGTATCATAAATTTATTGAATTGCATATTTTTAGATATTAAAGTTACTAATATTTTGTTTTTGGATGCAATAAAGTTTACTAAGATGAAAATGTAAAAATTATTATATAATTTTAAAAATTATAGTTTCTTATATCATTACTTCAAATGTAACGTGTATTATAAAACCTTCACGTGCAACACACATGCTCTTTTGCTAGTTATATTAAGTTCGTATATATATAATTAGGAATGTATTATTTACCAACTTTAGGTTAAATTATGGACTGATTAAATTGCCAATTTACCCTAAAAAAAATTCTATTATAGTTCTAGTTTTTCAAGTAATTCTTACGTTAATGCTTATAGATGTATATAATATTAAAGAGGAGGAGTTTGATATGAAAACTGTGAGTGGAAATATGTTCTCATTTGAATCCTTTGAGTATGAAATATAACTCTCACCCCATTCCACAATGGGAGTGGAAATCAGTAATAGCCAAATCATAAGTAAAAAATGAGAATTTATATAATATTGAAATTAAAGCTATTACAATCAAAACATATCACCATTGCAACGGAAAATCAAAATAAAATACTTAGTTTCATGCTAATCAAATCCCTATGAAAAATATGGCTCCACAATTGCCATGAGTAAACCTTGGCATACAAGCCAGCAAAAACGAGTAAAATCCCTAATAAATATCCTAACTAGTTTCTTCGATAAAATCAGTAGTCTCCTCCAAACTTTGGTCTAGGGCTTGGTCTCCATAATCCAAGTCATCCTCTTCTATAATTCCTGAAATATGTTTGGTCGAAAGCGTAAACTACACTTAGCTTAGTAAATAAACAAGTTTAGTACAATATATGATTGAAGTAGGGACAATGCCACTCTCCAATGGTAATCTAATAAATAGTAATATAAATATGATGTATGATGATTGTGATCATGTAATCAGTGATAAGTGTCAATATGCAAGTGAAACATGAGTTATATGGATGTGGTCAAGATTTAATAATGCATGCTGTGCACCTATCATGTAAAATCACCAAGTGTGATCTAGCAAACAATATCTAATATGCAATGCAGGATGTTAGGTGTATTATAACGTAAGTCCCCACAAGACCGATCCGTCTTTGAGCAAGATGTCTTAATGAACCATCCCCCGCATACACAGCCACTCTCAAAGATAGGATATTCTATGTGTACATGATAGTTTTAAGGGGCTTCGACCTAGAGGGCACAATTCCCCTACTTAGTTTTGATCAAGGGAAAAATATCCAAGGCATCACAACTGTAAAATCTCCTCAGGGAAACATTATTTATCAATAACCAACAGATTCACTCAACAAAGTCCATAGGACAAATAAATTGCTATATTGGGATAGCTAGTCCCTCAACATATAAGATACAAGTCTCCTCACTCATTATGATTTCCAGATCATAACTTCACTCTTAAAGCCTTCAAATCCAGAATATGGATTCACATACAAAAGGGTAAAGCCTTTAGACCAAATCCATGATCATAAAGCCGATGATGTGCAAGTGAATAAGTCATCATTAACTAATCATTCAAATCATGTGTACAATGTGAAATAATCCTAATTAACATGATAGCATACAGGAACAATGATATAAACATGTAATATGAAAGTAGGTTGAGCATGTCAACCAAATATAGCCAATAAGATCATTTAAGGTGTGAGCATATGATACATATAGATTCAAATCAAAATAATAGGATAATTAGTTAGATCAGGTCATATTATGCAAGTGTGTGAAATTCCAGATCAAACAACCTAAGTTTCTAAATTTCGGTAGACCGAGGGGTCTACTGAATGAACAGGTTCAGTTAGGTTTCGGTGGACTTTTCGGTGTGCCGAAAGGTATGCCGAAAATCATAAGGGTTCTGGATTGGTCACATTTTCAAATTCGGTCAGGTTTCGGTATACCGAATATGTCAGTTCGGTATACTTTCTAAGAAGTCAAATTTGGATCTCTGTACTCAGTAGGGTCTTGGTTAGGTCTCGTTGTACTTTCCAAAAGTCGAAATATGGTTCCATTGGATTCGGCGGACCTTCGGTATGCCGAGGGGTATGTCGAACGTTTCTGGGCAGGTTTGGTAGGCTCTTCGGTATGCCGAGGGGTATACCGAAGCTCGGGATTAAGCCAGAACTCCCGACTTTCATCTTTCCTTCAACTCAGTTCATAAAACTTTGTTAATGGACTCTAGTTAATATTCAATTTTGAATAAAACCCAATAAAAATATCACACAAATCAATGCATAAAAATAATCTTACCTTCTCCTATCCTTAAACTTCAAAAACAAATAAAACTCTTGAAAAACAATTGAAAAATAAAAAAAGCACCTATTAAAACCATAAGTTATGTTAAACTTGGATACTTACCTTGCTTTGGTCATGTGGTGTAGTGTATCACACTTTTGATCTTCCTCTTCTTCTTCTTCTTCTTCTTCTTGTTCTTCTTCTTCTCCAATGAATGAATGTGATTTCTAACCTCTAATAATCCTATGTTTATATGTACACTTAAAGACTCTCTTAATTAGTAACTATTAACCTTTAATCTCAGCCATTGATTGGGAGTCATTAATCTCAGCCATTGGATGAAAATCTCAGCCCATGTGTGTTAGTTTCTAATATGGGTTTCTTACCATTGTTAGTTAAAAGCTTATATTTTGTTTGTAGAAGATTTCTCTTAGTTAAAATTCTAGCCCATGTGAGTTTCTAATTGCAAGTTATTTTTCTAGAACCTTAGTCTATAGCTTAACTAGTTTCTATTTTATTTTAGTGAGAATCTTACTACCTTTTTAGCTTTCAATCTCAACCATTGATTGAGATGCAAAAGTTACTGCGAAATCTTGGCCATACGTTTAACTTTAGTGATTTAAATTGCATGTGCTGTACATAATCTCTTTGTTGTACAATCCACCAATCAAAATCAGTCAAAGTCAAACAGTTCAGCAATTACTAAAATTTTAAATTCACCCCTAATTTCTTAATAATTTCACATTAACCCTTAAGTTTTGTTTGGGTCTGACGTGTTGGCATAGGTTTGAGTCTGTCTAGGGTGATTTCTACCAAGGGTTAACTTGTTCCCTGAACTAAAAGGAATGAGGTGGTTTCTACCATGGGTTAATTTGTCCTCAGAAAGTGTTATGGTGTATTCCTACCTTTGGGTACCCAATTCCTAAAAGAAAATGGTTAGTTGTGTTGTGGCACATTCCTTGGATAGCAATACCTGAAATAGATGTGAGTGTGATTCCATGGTTAGGTTAGGCCTAAAAACCCTGCATTGCATATATTTCATAATCTTCATTCCATCATGAGCATTGTGCATCATACCATTCATCTCATTAGCATTCTTGTATGTGTTTGAGCATTGTGCATCATACCATTCATATCATGAGTTTGGTAGATTATGAGAAGTTGTGTTTCAGCATGATCAAGGTCATGAAGTTGTTGATTTATGAGAAGAAGTGTTTCAACATGATTAATACCATGAGAATGTGGGTTTATGTGGCAGTTGTGTTTAATATGATTGTGGCTTGTAGTGATGGTGTGTGAGAAAGTTATGAATTTCCATGAGTATAAATATGATATTGAAATACGTGAGTATTATGATTATTGTGATGAGATTGTGGTTTAAGATGATTGTATTATTATGAGAATGGTTATAAGCTTGTTAACGAGAATGATTGCAATATGTATGTATTGTGTGGAAATACATGAATATGAATGTTATTATATGACTGTGAAAGTGGTTAGAGTAGTTTCCTTGCATTTAACTATTGAGCCTCCAAAGCTCACCCGTACTTAAATAGGTTATCCTCAAAAGTGATGGTCGGGCATAGAGAGAAAGAGAGAGAGAGAGTTGCTTAATGGACATTTGCTGCTGCAGACTTCATGAACATTGCTATTTCATTTAATTTTGAATTTATGGATTTAGATGGATTTAGACTTATTTGTTTTGACCCACTTAGGCATTGGTTGTAATGAAATATTTGGATGCTTTAGAGATTATGTTTGGATTTATGTTCAAGGAGTTGAGTTTTAAATTTTTATAAGACTTCCGCTGGTTATTTAGTATGCTCTGTTGGACCATGTCATATTGGTTTAGATGGTTTGGCCTCATCTAATGTTTGGATCCGAAGGTCATTCCCTTGGAAGTCCTTGAGATTCCATATCTCGGATTCGCGGCGTGACACGTTTGTTCAAACCGGGAATGAGAAAGCGATTTGAGAAGGCGATTTGAGAAGGCATGGAAGGTAGGCTACGACTACGATTTGACAGTGGGAGACGCTTAAGTCCAAATAGATGCCACCTCAAGGATTTTCTTGCACAAGTCTTCCTAAGTATCTCTTTTGTCAGAGAATCTCTACAGATATTTCCTAACTATGGAGATGCGGAAAAATGGCCTCTCTCCCTCTCTCTCAAGTCTCTTCTCTTTTATCTCACCTTTTCTCCTCCTTTGGCCTAAGCCTCTTAGGCTTTATATAGGCCAAGGATCTAGGATGGTGACTGGTGCCACCATCCTCCTCATTTGTAACTGATCTTGTATTAACTATCTCTTATTAACATGGTAACAAACACAATAATAAGTGTAACGGTTGAATTAATGCTAATGTAAATGTCAATTTAATGTGCATTCAATAACACCTTGTGGTCGCTTGACGTTGTCGAGCCGCAGGTCGGCGTGCTGAGGTTTTGTCATGCCCCGAAATCTGTATCCGTATCGAACATCATGCAAACGTGAATCTTGAGGGCCGAAACTCAAGCTCCACCCCTACGAGGCCGTTAGGTCACTAATTCCCTTACACAAAAGGTAAAATAGAGTTAGTTCACCTAATTGGAATTACATAGCAGACGACATAAATAAACAGAGTTAACAAAAAAAAAATTCTTTATTCAATTAATCAAGAGTGAGAATATAACTGAAGGTCAAATACCATAACAACTGGAAGGTTTTAATATAAAACAACCTACTAAACTCTAACCAAAATAAACCATGAATAAAACATAGGATTTGTACACCAACTGATAATACTAAAACTGTCTACAAAAAATAAGCAACTAGTCTACAAACTTTCTAAATGCTACAGACTACAATGAAGTCCACTGCCACCTCATCTCATCATCTTTGAGCTGGATCACACGGCTGATCTAAAAAATCAAATCTCAATGAAGGGTTAGCTAGGCAGAAAGTAGGTGAATGCTAACAACTAGCCCTCCACAAAACTGTGCGATCAGCACATTATATTATCACAATTCATGCTATCAAATCATCAACGTCATATCCATAGATAAACCACATATGCTATCTCATCCATAACATATCAACGTAGATCATCTCATGACACAAGTAAGCAGATCACATAAGATTTCTAGAAGAATGTCATGTCTCATCATAAAATGCATATTTCATAGGTGTAAACTCTCCATCAAATGAAGTATATCACATACATCATTAATAACATCTCAACCATGCTATTGTGTGTTCATTCTAGAGGGATGATCACTACAATTATCACTAACGGTATCGACACATAATCCATCTCTAATGATATGCTCATGCAAAACATCATTCAAAGATAAACATGCACAATAAAGACATCGTAGGTACTCTTATCAAGTGAGCTGACTCAAATCCCTTTTGCGGACTACCAAAAATAAACGAACCTTCAGGCTAGGATCAACTGCTTCATATTCCCCATTTTACACCAACTGGGTAAAAATATCTTCAATTTACGTGCACAACGAAGTTCTAGGTACTTTCAACCCACGGGTCATGTAGTGACCCTAACCCAGATTAATACTTTATTTAATGAGATAAGTGATGTATTGTAAATTTAACAATAAGATTAGGGGTCAAATTGTGAATATTTGAAGATTTGGGGGAGTATGGTGTAATTAACAAACTTACATTAGCTAGAATTAGAAGTTCACGTGTGAGAGAGAAAATTAAGGAATTAAGATTAATTATTGGATTGTTCTAGAGCATTCTAATTAAGCTAGAAGAATAATGACACAATATTGTTTGCTTTTGGCTCACCCGAATCAGACTTCCCAGGGGGTCACCCATCCTGGTACTACTCTCGCCCAAGCACGCTTAACTG
>JAUPMG010035328.1:0-14497 GCA_031762675.1 Pachysandra terminalis | reverse complement strand
AACCCCCCCCCCCCCCCCCCCCCCCCCAAAACCACCACCTCACCCACCCACCAAAGAAAAAAATAAATAAATGTATATACACACACATGAAGGACAGGCTTACAGATGTTGCTCCAAGAAATCCATTTTCTTCTACAAACCCCATTGCAAATTTGCAAATCTCTTGAATATTCTAGTGTTGATCCCCATAAATAAACTTGTTCCACTATTTCAGATCATTCCCAAGCATGGTTTTAAGGAATGTACAATCCCAAGTTGGATCATCCGATCCAAATAAAGACCATTCCCCAATTAAGACATGATCCGTGTATGATTTAAAAAACAAAACAAAAATCAACCCAGATTGATTTAGCTTAGGATAGTTTGGATCATCAGGTCCATATTGGACAATCCATGAGATTTTTTAATGAAAACATGTGACCAGTTTTAAAAACATGGTCATATTCCCCTTGAACGACCCCATAAATATTTTCTCCCTATTTCACATCTCCTTCAATCCCTACTGAAATATGACCATTAACCTGTCGGATTTTGCATTTTTCTCCTCCAATGGGTATATATCAACATGGTCTACATAAGGTACAATTTTTTTGTTCTACATGTTTTATACACTTAAACAAAAAAGGTTAGTGATTTTTTATTTGGTTTTTTATAGAGTTTATGGGTTTAGGGTTTAATGTTAAATTAAATAAATTTAATAAAGGGTCTCATGGGGTTCCTAACTAGACCAATTAGGATTCGAATTGAACATTAATCGGCCCAATTAGTGTTGTAATTAAAGGGAATTTTCCTAATTGGACCAATAATGGCTGTAATCGAAGCAGTTTTTCCTAATTGACAATTGGACCAAGTCTAGTTCAAATTGAACACTATGCTTTTATGAACATAACATAGCACGATGAAATATTACACCATATTAGTTGAACTTCAGCAACGTTTTGATAGCTTTGTAACGACACAAGGGATAGAAAAAGTGGCACACAAGGCGACAATTTATAATTCATGAGATATATTAAAATAGGGAGAAGAGTCAAAGATACAGCTTCCAAGCCAAACAGGCCAGATCTTAAGCAAAAGGGATCAAAAACAAACAAAAACATAAAACAATCCCCCAGCAGCCCCCAACCCACCACCAGGCTACTCCTGCATCATATCAAATCTCGGCAACCCCGCAAACATGTCAAGTCTCTCCGAACCCCTCCTAGCCAAAGTCTCAGCGACTCGATTAACCGACCTAGACAAAAGGCGGAACGAGGTGTTCCAACCACGGACCACGGACCAAGGACCAAGCCAAACGAACCAAGTGAGCAAACCTCCAATCACACTGCTCACCACTTGACATCCAAGCAATAATAGAATATGAGGAACCTTCCACAACCAGCTCCCTATATCCCTGAGCAGTAGCGTGTCTCAAACCCGGGACCAGAACCAACATCCATGTCCAAGCCATGACACCTACACCCACCGGTCCTGAGAAAGCAAATAATACCTTGCCCCCATGATCTCTAAAAACACCATCAATCCCCTATAGGCCCGGAGGGTCATGAGCGAAGCCCGCAAAATTGAGCTTAACCCACCCAACCTCCGGGGGACACCACTCTAGACGCAAGGTCGAAGGACACCAACCACTCAAAGAAATCACATGCCACTATCTCATGATAGCGGAAGCTGAAATACCAATGAACTGGCTCCTAAAAGACACCCAAGAAGCCATTGATACCATGATCCCCTCAATCATTCGAGCCGTCACGGATGAGATATCCTGAAAATCCACAAATTACACTCTCTCATATCATATGTGCCAAAGGATGACCTGGAAAACCATCCAATATAAAATACGCCCCCTATTAGATAGACCTGGAAACCTCCATTAAGCGAACAACTGGTAAATCCCCTCCGGCATCACTCACACTCTCCCAATGCTGAGCAAAAAGAATCTCCCAATCTCATCAGCCACAGTACAATGCATACACAAATGATCAAGGGACTCCTCCAACTCTCTGCATAAGAAACACATATGAGGTGATAGAACCATATACCTTCTCCTTCTTTGAATCATATCCGTTGTGTTAATCCGATAAAGCATCGCAGTCCATACGAAAGCTCTAACTCTAGGAGGGACAGGGGGTCCCAGACCGCCCGGGCAGAAAAGGAATAGGGGGGCCCTACTATTGGATTTGAAATGATTAAAAAAGGACCGACACGAAAAAAAAAAATCCACGAGGATCAAGACACCATATTCTCCTATCCGGCCACTCCGGGCACACAAAAAATCCCCAATGGACTCAAAAAGTGAAGCCAACTCAACTAACTCAGCATCCCTGACATTCCTACGAAGAGGAAGGTTCCACACAAGACCAGATCCAGACCAAGAAAGGACCTCATTAACCAAAGAAGACTGGGACTGAACCACTTTGGATAACCTGGGAAAACGCAAGTAAAGAGGAAGATCCCCAACTCAAAGGTCACACCAAAAATACACAGACAACCCATCCCCAATCAGAAACCGGACCATGGAAAGAAAAAGCGGTGCTAGCGCAATAACTGCTCTCCAAGGACTTGCCGAAAAAATCCTTGTGTTCAGATTCATATCCCTTCCATTCACTTGAGTTCCATACTTGCTAATAATCACCTTGTACCATAGATATTCCCTCTTATCATTGAACCGCCAAAGCCATTTGTCCAACAGAGCTGAGTTTCGATCCACAAGGCGACACTATCTCAATCCTTAACTACTAGTTACACATGATTGAGGAAAACATCCAGAACCGGACCAATGATTTGAGCGATACATCTTAGGGTTTTTTCTTTGAGTGTGGACATGCAATTATGTCTACAATATTTTCCTGAATTTTTAATATTTATTAACTCGTGATTAGCCGAGATCGAATCCCGAGTTTAAACACAATTTATTAAGTCTTTTTGATTTAAAATCCAAGCTTTCCAAAGGAGTACATCCACTACACCTTTCTAATTTCCAACCACAGTCATAAAAATTATCATGATGAGTCCTCATGCATTGTAAAAGAAAGGCTTAAGATCACTAGTATTGTGAGAAAGGAAAGTCAATAGAATAGGAGAATGATCTAAACAAAGTTTAAGGATACAAGTAACCTGACGGGTGGGACATTAAATCAACAAATTCGGATTAACCATCACCCTATCAAGTCTGACCCAAATCCTCCTTGCTACTTCTTAATTATTACACCAAGTGAAATGGTGATCCAAATAAGCAGCATATTGGAACCCAAGTGATTGAATCATCTGTCGGAGTTCAACCATGGATCTATGAAGCAGAATATTGCCACTCAATCGTTTAAGTTTCAGAGATGGTGTTGACATCCCTTCCCAACAATAAAGGACCAGAATTAGAAGCATGAACATTCACCAAGTCATCCCAAAGATGCTTCCTTTCATCTGGAAAACACCAAGCATCAACAAAGGAGCAAACAACAAGCAACCCACTGCTAAGATCTTACACAAAAACATGAATATTGTTCAAAAGAGTATAATCATCATCATGAAAATGAATTATCCAAATTAAATGGGGTAAGCTGTACTAATATTGGTATCATTCCATGCAATCATATATCCATGGTTATATTGAGTGATTTAAATAAAGGAGCATAATAGCTACTTGAGAAATACTATTATAAGGTTGCAAAAATATTAAATATTAACGAGCTAGGTGCGCTCCTCATTCTAGTTAGATTTCGAGGTAAAAAAAAGTCTTAACACTTTAGCTGATAATGATACCCAAGTGACATTGGACATGATGTGATAAAAATAAACTGATTACTAAATTAAAGAAAATATAGATGTAACAGAAACAAAATCGTACCAACAAAGAGTGATTCGTAACAACAACCCCTTTCTCTGCTTCAGTCCTGCTCATGATGCAGTTGAAAACAATAACTCAGAGAACATTACTGATGGGGGGGGGGGGGGGGAAGATGCAAGACTATATAAGAAATAATTCTTTCAAGCTCTCCACAAGACCTCTGCTCAATTGATCTTGTGGGAAGCATGAACAAGATTATCTTCAAAACTTTTCAATAGAGATCAAAGGATGTTTTGAACCGTGTAATCTGCATCAATAAGGAAATTTCTTCAAAAGCCAACAAGTTTTAAATTTTGTTCTTGCTTCAAATGAATGTGCTTAGAACAATGTGTCAAGATTCCACTTCTAATATAAACTTTGATCCTTCTAGAAGTAGAATTATATGGAAATTGAAGCCATTATTCTAGGGAAAATGCAAATTTAAATCAAGCTTTGAAATTTATGTGATAAAATAAGCATAAATGAACAACTAAGACTCATTATGAACCAAAAAACAGAACATTTAAAATAGAAAATGTGAGATCAACTAGGTATATTTAACAAATGGTTCCTAGCCATAACACAACATCAAAAAGAAGTAATATATTCATGGGATGGATGACTTAAGTGGACTGGCACTCCTAGGGTGCAAAGTGATATGTATTAAGCATAATGTTGGACAACAAAGAAGTAACACATTCATAAGGATGAATGTCACTACGATGAGAAAGTTTAGATAGATGTGTGAAAAGTCTAGGTAATATAATGTAAGGAATGAACATATTTGAGAGTAGTGTCTAGATATAGACCTAATAGGAGATAAATTACAGAAAGTAAGTTGTTCATCAAAGATTAAGGAAATTAAGTTAAGATGGCTTTGTTATCTAAAAGGGAGAGAAAAGGAACAAAAAGGACCTAGCTGGGTTTGGTCGAAAAATGATTTAGATATACATAACCTGACTGAAGGTATGGTTTTTGAAATATTAGGACAGTGGAATAGGATCCAATCTGCTGAACCCAACTGGTTGGGGTAAGGCATTTGTTGTTGTAATAAACCCACATCACTAACCAGTATCCAAATGGTCATGTTGTGGGGGTCAGTAGTAAAATAGTCTTAAAGGAAGTTGCAATATCCTGCTACGGACATATATTATGTACATAATACGAACATGTTCATACCTGATACAAATGAAGGGAACATTAGAAGCATTGACTAAATGGTGAAAAGGTGTATTCCCCTCAAATAAATCAAGAGGATTGGTAGAATTTTATCCCTTCCACCAAAAAAAAAAGTTTGATTGGTAAAGAAAATATAAATGATTATAGGATAAATAGGTATAAATGAGGTCCCTATCAAAGCAAAACTTTAGTTGAAATAATTCTAAGCTATAGAAGGACTGCCATAAATAATGTAATGTTTAGGTTGAAATTAATCAAAATGTTATAAAGGTCAATTAATAATGTAAGATTTGATTAAATTTCTAGTAGTTTTAAATTGTAGTTAGAATTCATTTCAGGGAGATTGGAAGTGTAATTAGTTAGGATTTTCTATTGGGAAATAATTCCACGTCAAAACCATGGTAAAGGCAAGTAAGAGGCTGGTTTTTTGCATGAATTCAGTAGGATCAGTAAACCACATCCTTGCTCACTAGAAATCCATGATGATAGTGTGGGAAATATAGTAGTAAATTTGGTATCACCTGGATATTCCCTTGCAAGTCTATTGATCTAATAGCAGGTTGACCAATTAATATGCAGAAAAAATCAGGAAACAAAAAAAGGAGCTGCCATGATTATTGATTTTTTCCCCATTAACTTGGTATGTTTTGAAACAAATAAACAACCAGGGTTTTCAGGATGAAGCTGGTTTCATTGCCAGAAAGTGGAATAAAGGCCCATTTTAATTGGACATCCTCTATCAAGGAGTTCCATGGAGTGACTGTGATAGGCTAATACTACCAGTGGCACGAGATTCTAGCTTATAGCTCTTTCATTTTGCCGAAAGAGATTTTCTAATTGTTTGACAAAATTACTAAAATAAGTAAGATAAAAAAAAATTATTTGCATGTGTTAGAAGTTCTAACCCTTAAATGTAATACATTAAAAGCAATTACTTTAGATATAATCTGACACTATTAGATAAATGCTTTTAAAATGTAAAATGATTTTACTGAGGGAAAAAAAAAGAAGGCAAAATTTAGCATCCGGGATCTAGGGACTCATTAGGAGTTTCAGCCACTTGATTTTGACCAGTTTCTTGTTCTTGAAAATTATCAAAATCCATCATCTGATGGGTCCCTTGGAGTGATCAAGCACGTCAAGTATCATTAGTTTGATCAAGTAGTTTAAGACATTGACTTCACTAGTTTCTTTTGGTTGGTGAAAAACTATTAAATAACCTTAATAAAAGTTCTGAATAAAAACCTTGTCAAATCATATTGTTAAAGCCATTTAATCTCAATGATTTGTTGCGTGGAGAATCTCTTAAGTGAGACCCTTCTAATAGAGGATCTTCTGTTGACCTTCTCATACATCGTCGTGAAACTTTTCTACAAACTACCAGGTAGTATTCCACATTTATCTAAAACCTGTTTTTATCTATATACAAAAAAGTTCTAAACATTACAGGACACGGATGTTTGTGCATATTGAAGATTACACCTATAATATTTTCTACCTTAAGAGCTATATTCTACAAAAGTTAGATTTCACAACAAAATTATATATCTCTTATATTCCTTAGCAACTTTCCCTTGATTATTTTCCATGTATCTTTATTCTTCTTTTGTTTCTCAAGGGATCTTCTCCCATTCATATTCAATAAAACTCTACCAGTCAAAAGGGGGAAGGGAGGAACAAATGGCCATTAACCGGTCACAACTCATAACTCAATGTAAAACATTTTCTTCCCAAGTAGTTCATGCTCATTGGTATATTGGTACAGATGGTTAAGTGAACAATATAGAAGAATCCAAAGCTAATCTTGCAAAACTAATTGATAGAAGAGCTTGAATTCTGGAATACCATTTAATAGTAGCAGAAACAGCAGCCAAACAGAGATAATATTGCTTGTAATATGTATCCAAACCAAGTGCTGATGGCTCCTTGGCTGCCAAAGATTTTACCAGAACAGCTCCCTACAAACATTGATGATAACCAGGAATAATAATGGTAGCAAAGGAATATAAATGACAGCACTCAAAATCATGACAAGTGGTCAATAATGAGAAGTATGACACGACCTTGGTGTCATCAAAACAACCGCGAGACATTACAACCTGCATGGTCCAGCAAAGGTATTAGACATATGAATATGTCTATGTTTTGTGTGCACGGGCATGTTCATGTATGTGAACATCTACAGGTTTATAAGTGATGATATGTAAACACCTTCTTGGATATAGAATAAAATCTATCCACCAGCTCCGAGACTCCAACCATCCCATCAGGTGCTAGTTTGTTTGGGGGGACAATGATCACCACGGGATCATAGAAATGCAGCAATGTCTTTGTATTCTGGTATGAACTGCTAGTTTCAATGTATTGAGAAAGATGCAGCGAAGCCGATCTCAAGTCAAAAGCAGCCACTCCAACCTGTACACAATATATATTTATCAAGTAGGCCTTATGGCATTTGATAATCATCCAAAATCATCATTCAAGTAGCATAATCTCCATTGTCTAGACCTTTGTTAACATTTTTTTTTATCAATTAAGTAATAGCTGGAATCATTGAAAAAGTAAACTAAAGTTTGCAGTAATAAAATTATTGGGATGTCTCTGAGAGGTGTTTTCAGCATACTATTTCATTTTAAAAACCATTATGACTAGGTTACGAGCACTAAACTCAGTGCCAGAGTCAAGGAAAATAGATTCACTAAACTATTTTCTTATTATACAATGACATTTAGCATCAAATATTTGTAATTCTATCAATTTAATGCAAATACCAAATCATCTCTTATTAGTGAAGAAAACTACAAAGTGCAAACAGCATCAATCTCTAGCTTAACTCTACGTAAAGCAAAGCATATTATCAAGCATACTTGCAATATTATTCTGGAAACTACAGTCTAATAAAATGGCAATCAATTTTGTCGTAACAAAAATCTGGCTATAACATTGATCTAGTTCTCTACATATTTTGGTTTTTCAATGCAGTCCATGGGTAGAAAGGCTAATAAATGAATGATGCTCTATGGAAGTGAGATTTAGCAATATTTTATTCAATAAATTTTGGCAAAGATGACCTCCTAATTAAAGTGCGTTTAATATACAAAGATATTTCGACTCATTTTTGCAAAAGGAATTCAACACCATGAAGAACAGTGAGACATTTTTAAATAGTTAGTACTAAACATACATTCAGAACAAACTCAAACAATAGGATCTATGGCAATTAGCCATTTTCAAACAATGAAGGTAGAAAGCTACATTCAACTAAGATTAATGGTGTCAAACCACATGCATATTTCCTGATCCAGGCTTAGCCTTCTAATTTGTACAGCTAAGCACAAAACATGCAACAGAAGTTCTGTGCCCAGGACCGTTCAGCGACAAGTTAGATGTCATTACAAAGGGTGAACCAAAATCGTCTCAGGTAAAATGTAAACTCTTCTAGTTCATCAAGATCTGCAGCCAACGGCAGAAACAAAAACATTGAAACAAATCCAAAGCTAAGATCTCAGAAACCAATGCTTCTACAGTTACTAACAATGAACGATGAAAACAGTAACAGTTAATCATCTTCAAGTCTCAATCAACAGATCTATCATCCACTTCTCGAAAGCAAAAGCACGGATTCAAACCCTAGAAATTACAGAAACTCAATTACCAAACACTTCAAATGAAGATAAAATCACCGCAATATCAGGAATCTTCAACTTCGAAGTATCCGTAAGATTACCAAAAGAAAAATAATGGAGAAATCTAAGAACCGAAGATTATACCTCCTTTGCTCTGTTCTCAATCAGACCGATCACTATGTTCGACCTCTCTCCGCCATCGTCTTCCATTCTCCTGCACTCGGCAGTGACTGTTATGAGCTTTACAGATAAGCGCCTAACATGCTTTCCAACGTTATATAGTTGACGTTTTGTATTTCTACCTTGCTCAGAGTGCTTAACAAGTTAAAATGCGCACTCTTTTATGTAGAAGATCGGTTTCATCTCTAGACAGCCAGGAACAAATTAGCGGGTAGTTTGAATCTGTTTGATGTTGGAATGAACGGTTTATCGCAAGGAAATGCAAGTGTGTGTCTAAGGTCCATCGTACTTAATGGACGTACACGATGATCATGCAATTGTCCCACAAACTAATTGATTTATCTAAACCCTCCAGTTCAAAAGCAGCCTTAGATGGTTGAGCCTTAAAAATTGGCCTCGTGAGTTGGCTGCAACTAATGCTGCAGCGTACGTCTGTGAATGCCTGTGAACATATGATGTGCGCGATGCTATATCATAAGCTGTAGCCAATTTAGGGGTAGCAATGAGCCGGGCCATACTCTAAAGATACATGCTATATCATAAGCTGTAGCCAATTTAGGGGTAGCAATGAGCCGGGCCATACTCTAAATATAAGAGCACTTTTGTCCGCAGATACATGCTATATCATAAGCTGTAGCCAATTTAGGAGTAGCAATGAGCCGGGCCATACTCTAAATATAAGAACACTTTTGTCGGTCCGAGCCAAACCCGATCCGAGCTTCGGGCTTTTTAACAATGTTTGCTCAAACCCGCCCATTGTATCATTTGCCAAGCCTTGTATCATTTGCCAAGCCTGATTCCACCCATGTTTGCCCAAATGAGGCAAAAATATCACTATTTTGTTGATACAACAGAAGATGGAGTTCTCGCCACTAAACCACAACCACAAGATGATGATGTGTTTCAAGAAATTTATATTTATTTTTTTTGGAAATTTATATATTACTTGTTATCAGTTTCCACTTCTTCGGGTCAGGTCGGGCTAATCTAATATAAACTCGAGCCTAAGCCGAAAAACTAATCGGGTCTCAAATTTCAACTCAGTCCCGACTCGACGGGCTACTAACCCTTGCCCAAACCCGCCCATATATAAGGTCGGGCTGATAGGACTGGGCAGGTCACCCAACCTATTGCCACCTCTACCGATATCCCCCGCCCAATTCCCAACTCTTTATAGGTTCAACTTTCTCTCAATGCACTAACTTGGATCTGAAGCAGAAAATCTCAATAACAAATCGAAATTGCCTCACTTCGATATTATGCATGACTACTAGAACTACACGCAAATGCCTACACTCAAGCAACCGAGTGCTATCATATGGAAACCCTAAAAGTAACAAAATCTCTAAATTAATGATGTATAGATGTGAGAGAGAGCGAGAAGATGAAGGCTCCAAATCTATTCCACTCGATGAAATAATTTGCATGGGTTTGAAGGAGGAGGAGGCTCCTATCTATAAAAATCTTTACTCAACTCCCATATACGTTGTAATGCTCCTTATCCACTAAGGATTGGGAGAGTGGTCCCACAAAAGAGCAGTTCAAAATTGCTTGCCTAATATGGGCGCATCTTAGAACCGGATTGACCCAAATCCAAATGGGTCTACCCTCTTATCCAACAATAATATTAATGCATTTGAATTAAGCTAAGTTAATTTGTCGACATAGCCTTTTACGGGCCAAACCTTTGCAAGCCGAGTCTAAGCCCAAAATATTTTAACGAGTCTTAGTCGAGCATGAGCCTGAGCCTTGTTCAAGGTATACAAGCTCGATTTTTTTTAATGAGCCTGAGCCCTGTTCAAGGTTTACAAGCCCAAGTCTCGATTCGTTTACGGTCTTAGATTGAAGTGTTTTTTTTTTTTTTTCATTATAATTAAGTTTTAAGCAACCAGATTGGTTTTTGAATGCTTTGAACATCATTCTAGTGAAACAAAAAGAGCTGAAAACCATGAATTTTATCTGAAATTGAAATGAGGAGTGAAATAAAAGCTTCTTATTGTCAATTCTTTGTGGCAATAAGAAGTTTTTTCAAAACTCATTCCTAAAATGAAATGAGGGGGTTCTCTTGATATTTATAAATTTGCCATCAAAATGTAAAACTCATTCCTAAAATCTGGAATGAGGGTTGGATCTCATCCGGAGGTCAAGTGTATTTTTCAAAACTCTTTTTTTTGTGGAAACTCGTACCAAAGCTTGGAACGAGTTCCAAAAATGAGAGCCAAACGAAGTCTTAGTGGTTACATTTGCGACATTCTATATAAGCGTACAAATGAAGTAGAATATAATTACTCCGCATTAACAGCAATATGCATGCCATAGACACAGTAGTCTTGCATTCTACAAATGAAGTAGTTTGGGCCTTTCATCTCACATGATCATGTCCCGAGTGGTATGTCTTTATCACATTCTTCCCCTTCCCCGCAAAGCATTGTTGGTATCCATCAACAGTCACAGCAGCAACTTCGAATAGCGAGTTGTTGTAATTGAATACTATTCCAAATTCATCCAAAAAAAATAAGAGAGATAGAGGGAAAAAAAATTTGTTATAGACTGCTAGAAAAAAAAATTATACACAACTCTCAAATCATGTATCTTTGCTACAAGCAACCCTATTCAGGGTCTCATTGGTTCGTGGAATTGAAGGTGGATTTGGGGCCTCCAAATCCAATTTTTCCATATGGGAGTGCAGTAAGGAATTGGAATTTGAATTTCACAAAATTCATTTGTAAGTTATTTTTGAAACTATCTAATTAATAAGAGGGGGCTGTTAAATTGTAATTTTTTACCCCGTGAATTTCAACTGGATGTGGCAATGGGTCATATCGATCCAATTTATCACCTCTATCTTCAACGGAAAAATAAAAAATCACTTTTTATACCATTTTCATCTTCTTTACTCAACATTCCCATTCCTCATAAGGAAAAAATCCAAATTCCAATTATTTTTTACATTCAATCATGAAAATCTCAATGAATTAGAATTGAAATTACAATTCTTAACATCAATTCCAATTCTTCGAAACAATCGGATCCATCAGTGTTATCTCTTGAGTCTCGTTGAAAAAAAAAAATTATCTTTTAGTTAAATTAAGATTGTGATTGGAACTTTGAATTTTGAGAGAAAATAAAAGAAAATGTTAGAGAAAGCACTTTCTCTTGTTTGGTTGAAGAAGAAAAGAGTTGGGGATAGAGATTTGGAAAGAAAATTATTTGAAATTTTTTCTATTTTCAGATCAAAACCTTTCTCCCCAAAGAAGATAAGAGTTTTCTTTTAAAAAAAAAAAAAAATAGGTGGAGAGCACTATCCAATATTTCAACATAACTTACAACATAACTTGTCTTTCTTTGGCGGCTAATTAGTCTTGCCGAAATATATGAAAACTCATCAAAAAATCATCAGAAATCACCGAAATTTGATTTTCTTTTCTTTAACAAAACACTTGAAAAAACACTTTTCTTTTCTTTTAATTCTTCTTTTCTTTTCTTTTAAAATCCAAGACCCCAAACACAGCCTTAATGTGAAAGGTAAATTATACGAACGTCCTTTGTGGATTTTTACAAAATTGCATATATGTTTACTCTTATTTTTGAAATGGCATTTACATCCCTTCCAATTTTGTAATTTGTAACATTTACTACCTCCTATCAAGTGCTAGCTAAAGGTTTTCTCTTTAATTTCATTAGTTGGCATTATTTTATCTTCATTAAGTTAGTTGTTAAAATGTATGATATTTTTATTCTTATCAAAAGAATTTAAGTATCTAATTTTATAAGGGAAATAAGTGTAAAAAGGAATAGTAATTCAACATATACAAGGGGAAGTTAAGATTTAAAACAGACAATTTTAAAATAAAATTAATGAATATATAAAACGTTATTTTCTCAAATAACTAACCTTAAAAAGGCAAAATGGTTCAAAATTAGTTAAACATATTATTCCCTCACCACTATTTTTTATTTGAAAGGAGATAAATGTTACAACTAACAATATTTAACCACCGATGTGTGGCTCAGCTGGTAGCAAGCTGGGTTCTAGTGGGCGTCTTTGGAGGTAAGTCTGGCGTTCGAATCCCACTAGAAATAGGCCTGTCAATGGACCAGATCATGATCCGGATCCGATCCGAAATATAATCGGATCGAACTCGGATGTTTAGTAATCCGATCTGGTTCGTTTATATATATATAATTTACAAGTGATCGGATCGGATCGGATTCAGATATTTCGAATTCACCATCGGATCGAATTCGGATCACCTATTTCATGATCCGTCAAATTTCAGATCGGATTCGGATTTTCGGATTTCGCTATCGGATCGAACTCGGAGTTGAGATTCGATCCGAATCCGACCCGTTGATAGGCCTGACTAGAAGCACTCGTGACCAGGGGCTTATCGTTATTGCTCCCACCCTAAACACGGATTAGTCCCACACCCATATGGGTGTGGGGACACCATGTGGTTAAGACAAAAAAAAAAACAAAATTTATGAGATATATATCATTTTTATTTTATTTTTTTAAGAATGAACTTGGGATTCATTAAGATCAATAAGTCAGGATACAACAGAAATCCTAATTAAATTTATGGGATATATATCATTTTTTATTTTTATTTTTTATGAATGAACTTGGGATTCATTAAGATCAATAAATCAGGATATAGCAGAAATCCTAATTATTCGAGGTGATACACTTCTCAAACCATGAAGGGCTATAATCCTCTACAACGAATGGTTACAACCATTATTATAGCGCCAATCAGAGGAAGCTATGTGGACATGGTATCCCCATGAATAAGCCATCGATACCTTGTACCAACGGTACTCTCATTTTCTCCTAATGGCGCTGCAAAGAGGGTTGTAGCCATCCTGCTGTAGAGGACGCGCGTCTAGCCATGAACAGACATTATTGTAATAATCTTATTTTTAAAATGTGGTATTCATAATTTTATCAAACCTCATGAAAGGTTTGTGTAATTTATCCTAAAGTGAATATAATACAAATATATTTGAGCCCAAAATGACCATTAACCCTTTGTTGGAATTAGCTGAAGTTAGAAGAAATGGGTTAATCGTTGAAATCAAATACAAGCTTTTACTTCTTCGTGGAGTAGAGACCTTGAAGAAGATATAAATGGACGAGAATTTTCTGTGATATGGATCACAGAAACTTCTTGTGAACTTCACATGAAGTTGACACGTGTCTTAGACGGTCCACTACTTTAGCCGGCTTATACTTGTTAAGGTAGAAGTTGGTTGAAGTGGTGGGCCCAAAGTCCACAATTTTCTTAGGTTTTAAAAATTGCAGGTCACCCTTCTTAATGGGACCTACTTGTGGACGCAAGTCAACCTCTTGTAAGGTTTCCTGTGATCCAGATCTCAGAAGATCCACACCCGATATATATGTATATATATTGCTGGTTTATTTAATTAAAAATCAGTTTTATGGTCAATGTTGATAATATGTATTTTGTGACTTTTTGAGGAATCCCACATCGGCTAGAAAAAGAGGATGAACAATGTTTTTTACTGTTTATCTCTCTTGTGGACTTACAAGATTGTGGATGAGTTGTGGGGGGTCCTAGCGCACACGAGGCCCATTAGGGAGCTTAGGCTCGTCTAAGAAAGATTTGGATTGACAGCTCCAGAAACCCTTAACGTGCGCGCGTTCCCGCGACGCGTCCTGCTCACGCGC
>JAUPMG010035317.1:0-14497 GCA_031762675.1 Pachysandra terminalis | reverse complement strand
AAGTTGCGTTGCTTCAACCCATGGAATCGACGATATAAATCCATCATATAATTGGAGGGTAAAAACTATTTTCTTAACTTCATTTTCATGTGGTCCCAATTGCAGATTTTTGGATTTCCTTGACGACTCTGTTGCTCCTCAATTCTCTTCCACCATTGAAGAGCATCTCCTCGCAACTTGAGCTTCACAAACTGCACTTTTCGCTCATCAGACATTTGCTTCCACACAAAATAGTATTCTACATTTGCCTCCCAATCCAAATAATCTTCAACATGCATTTCACCATAGAATTCAAAAACCTCAAACCTTTACTCCTCCCATACCCATATCAAGGGCTCGTACTAACCTCTCCTCTAATCCACCACCACGTTTAGGTTCTCCCCTAACTTCTGGACCGTGGAATGGATTAAAGTTCTCTTCAACATTAGTTTCTTCCTCTTCCTCGAAGCCACCTTCTGGTATGCCCAAGGGATCACGATCACCCTCCGGCACCTTCATTCGGGCTGCCGCACGTTCCCGTTGCTGGATAGCTTGTACAACCCGCGACAAATCCTCAACCATACGTCTTAACTCTGCCATCTTTGCGATTTGAGCCTTCTGTCCCCTTCTTCCACGTCCTCCTCTACTAAGAGTAGCCATGGAGATGGATCGAAATCTGCTCTGATACCAGATTCGATGTAGATTTAATGGATTTACAGTAGAAAACAACTAACAGAAAAGATGGGTAAAGAGTAAAGATTGTAAATTAAAGGAAACTAAAAATAGTTGGCTCTAAGGTCTCTACAAGACCCCAAAAGAACCTCAGATCCACTAATCTCTGATATTTTGTAGAGTAAAAAAAAGCTGTCTAGTACAACTCAATAAGTAATATTTATACCCCTAGTGCTACTATTGCCCTAAGTAATGAAAAAGATAGATATAACCTCAACTTAAAGGACTCATGTGACCTGCACATGACTTAAAAAAACTAAGATCCTAAGACAGGTCTATAATAAGAATTAAATCAGAAAAGAACTTAATGTCACTCGTGCCATATATGCTTCTGCATCATGGGGACTCCATTTATCCAATCTACCTAGGGTCCACCGACCCGGGAGTGAGCACAGAAGGGATGGCAACTTCTCCAAGGCAAACAATCCCTTTGGGCATCCTTAATTCAGAACAAATACCTTCGACAATCAGACTTTCTCCAGGCTCACACCCAAACCCACAAAGCCTATTGGGCTTGGAAAAGTATTATCACCTGGGTTGTGGTGGTGGGTAAGGGGTAATACTGGCAGCTTGGTTCAGGCACCAACATAAACCTTTATTCTCACTCGTGGATCCTTTTGGTACACATCTACCACCAACACATATTGGAATTAGTGACATAGACATACAAACAGTAGCTGATTTGATTGATCACAGTTCCAAACAGTGGAAGTCTGAGATGGTGTACCACATTTGGCCCACTGAGATTGCTCAGAAAATACTTGATCTACCAATCCTACATGTCGCTCTATCTGATCAATTGGTGTGGGCTCACACATCTTCAGAAAAATTCTTTGTAAAATCTGCCTACAGATTGGTACATCAAATGGTTTACGATTCTGCCGCATCACCATCTCCGTTATGGTACAAAGTTTGGCACCTTAGATGCCAAGAAAAAATCAGATTCTTTATCTGGAGGGATTTTGCATGATTCAATAGACTAAATTACTCCTGGCACACAGAGGCATGAATATTGACACAACTTGTCCATTCTGCCTTAAGGCCGAGGAATCTGCCTCTCATCTTTTCCTTCAATGTGCTTGGAGTAGGGACTTGTGGTTTGGAACTTCAATGGCTATTCGTACCCGAAGGAAGATACATTTCTACCATCATGGCTAAAACATTTCCTAAGTTCACACCAACATTCTACTATTAATCATCCAGATCTTGCCTCCTTTTGTGCTTCAGTGCTTTGGGAAATCTGGCACTCTAGAAGCGAACTCATTTTCAGGGGAATTCAACCCTCCCATGAGAGATCTTTAACGATAATTCATCAGTCATGGAGGGAGATTATCAGTATTTTACAGCCACAAAATATTCACCATTCTAAAATAAACATGTTCTTTAGATGGATTAGTCCACCTGGTGACTGGCTGAAACTAAATTTTGATGGTGCTTCTAGGAGGAATTTTGGCAATGCTGGTGCCGCGGCAATCTTACGAAATGCTGGTGGACATTTTGTGGCAAGAGTGGGTGAATTCTTACACTCAGCGAAGGCGATCTTTGCAAAAGTTAAAGCTGTCTATTGGTTTGAGCCTTGCGAAACAAATTGGGGCATCAATGATTCAGGTGGAATGCAACAATCGAGCAACAATCCAATGGCTAAACTCTTCTCAGTAACCCCCCATGGCATCTAAAAGGTATGATTTTGGAGGCAAGAGATCTTCTCCAGACATTCTTGCAAGTTAGCATCAACGATGTATATAGGGAGGGAAACCAAGCAGCAGACTCACTTGCGAGTTTTGTAACTGACAACCATGTAACAAACATCTGGTATGGAGAAGCACCTATGCGTCTATAACTGATATACCCGAACACTTTTCCTTTAACTACTAATATAAAGGAAAAGTGTTCGGGTAATTTGAAAGAGTGCTGAAAACTGCTGATAAAGGTAGCTGCAACAACTATATCAACATATTCTATGTCATGCTCAAACCAATCTCTAGAGAAAGTTATCAGATAAATTGTCAAAATATGAACTGCCCCTAGAGTAAGTTATCAGAAAAATCATGACACAAAAACATGGAAAATGCATACTATTATATCTATACTGTTAGTAAAGCAAGGTGTTGACAAGATCTTGCCAATTCTCGAAGTTGGAATAACACAGAAGACAAGTTAGTTTGGCATTTCGGTTAGCACATAAAGATGAATGGAACAAGTTAAAGGTAAAGCACTGGTATATTACTAGAATTGACTAATCTGGATAAAAGAACAATTACAGAAAGCATGCAAATGCTTGCAGAGTTTAGATGCAGCTTGAAACAAAGCAAGCTGTGAGAAAGGGGTTCAAATTTTAAATGGCATCAGCGAAGAAGAAAATTGAGTTGGGATTATAATCAGAGAAGGAAATGGGTGCCCTAAAGCTGTTTTGAAAGCAATTATAACAGAATAAGAGCCAAAATTTAAATATATATATATATATATATATATATATATATATGGTTTCTGCCTGAGATGAATCCAATTTGACCCACTAGATGACATGCAAAACCCAATCTATAAATAAAAGTAAAGCATGCTTAGTCAACCATCTGATACCCATGAAAACCATCATAGACAATAAATCTAAGTCAAAGGAACAAGCAGAAAAAAAAAACACCTTTACAGAAAAGCAGAGCATGTTGGACAAAGCTTTGCACAATATGTGCGCATATACACTTAAAAAGTCAAAATATGAAATAGGTTCTTTACACATTTTGCCTTGCGACATCCTGCTTCAGCACCGAACTCTATTACTAAAAGCTGCCACCTCTACTACATTTGCCTATGCACATGCATATGAAACTTTTCCCAATGCCTTATTTCAGTTTGATAAAAATTTGAAAAACTAAATCCAAGGCTAAGAACATACTCACAATGACATTAGATATTTGCACTGACAGTGAAAAATCCATCATGAGCAGTTGTCTACTCTTATATATTGCGAGGTCCAAAAGCCTACGTCACCTATGAGCAGCAGAAGTATGCGGCATTGGATACAAAATGGGAGCCATGTTCATTGGGGCACCAGGAACTATGGCTCCAGAAACTGTGGCTCTTACACCATATGCCATATGTGGTGAGGTAGGAAAATTCACTGGAGTGCCAACAGCAGAAACGAGTGGTCCTCCTACCGGTTGGCCTATAGTGGGAGCACCATGCATGCCAACTCCAGGGGCACCTGTATGGAGCTGATGTGGTTGTTTGGTTGACTTATCAGAAGAGGTTCCTTCAGTGACTCCATTTATTTGACCAGTTATTGGCCCTTGTGATGCCGATACGTCTCCGTTTGCGCTAGTGATATCATGGATGCTCGATCGTCTCCTATCTTTGTTCATTGAGTTCAACCGAATGAAGTATTTCTGTGCATGACTTGCCACCTGCGTAGGAGTTCTTGACACCACAAAGTTTCGGGATATACTTCGCCAGTCGCCCTTGCCATATTTATCCAATCCGAGAAGAAATAACCTGTTACATCAAGACATGAGAACTTCAGATAAAAAATAGATCACCTTCAAGGCTCTGTTGGTTTGCTGGAAACCCCAGAAAAATGAAAAATAAAATTCAGGAAAAAAAAATAGTTACTAGTACTTTTACTTTTGCTTGGGCCAGTACCAGAAATTACAAAAACAAAAAAAACAAAAAAAAAAAACTATTATTATTGATTGTTTAGTTGTGTTGCAGCAACAGTTGAGAGAATAGAGAAAAGAGCGTGCCAATGTTATTAATAGTGCTCTGCTGTATAGAGATAGAAGAGAGATAGATAGATAGTGCTCTGATGTATAGAGAGAGAGAGAGAGAGAGAGAGAGAGAGAGAGAGAGTAGAAGGGATCTGCTCTCTGCTGGTTACTCGGTTGAAGAAATATCTGAAGTGTTAGTTCCGTCTGAAAAAACAAAGGAGCAAAGGAATACAGGGGCTTGATCGTCGGGGGGTGGAGCTGCATCATATCAAGACACTCTCTTGCAGAACATCGCTGAAGGCAAATGGCAATCAGTGAGCAAGAAATATGGAAATCGTTGGAAGAAGCCATCAGTTGCTCGTGAGGTTATTCAGATTCGGAGGAAGACTTTCGAGATTGAAGGTTCTTCGAATGGCCGTTTTCAATCGATGCATATCACGGAGAAGAGTAGAGGTCGGAGTTGCTCCATCCTCTTCAATGGTGAAGGGGTTCTGTGGCTTAGGAAAATGTTTATTAGAGCTTAAGAAACCAGTGATAGGATGGCAGTGCCGGGTACACTTCGTCTGGGCCAGTCATTGGAGATTGCAGAGTTAAATAACAACGTTGGGGGATCATTTCTAAAAATTTGGTCTGTTTTGAGCAATGGCAAAGCAAAATCACTGATATTTCCAAAATCCATAGCAGGCATGGGTTGGAGTTGTATCTGTACTGTTGGTGGGTGGGAGAGTTTTGGGGGAGGATTGGAATTGGAAAAATGGCAGTCCGGAGGTGGTGGCAGATGATCATGCAGGGGTGGGTTCGACTGAGGTAGAGAAATTTTTAAAAACCAATATTATTGAAGGGGGCGGCTGAGTTTGGAAGGGTTCCAACCATTGATTGTCGTCAGTGCAAGAATGGAGGTTTCTTGTTCTGTGTTCATCGTCTTAGAACACGTGCTGGTCGGAGGAGGTTAGTAGGGGTTTGAAGATGGAATTCAAAATAGTACCATTGTCTTCCTTAGAGGCATTTATCTTTGCGTCGTCTAGATCCATAGCTAGACGACTGCTTTCCGTGGAGAGGTTACCTAGTTTTGGGACAATGAGGTTTTTGGAATGGAGACCGGGATTTGCAGGCCGTGCTGGTCCGGTATGCGAATCGGAGTTGTAGATTGCCATCTTTGGAATACCGCTTAATTTTTGGGCAGTTAACACGTTTAAAAGTTTGGGAGACGTCTGCGGAGGGTTGTGCGGTATCGGGGTTCCATTTGACTTCGGAGATTTAGCAGGTGCCATCCTGCTAAAAGTTGAGGAGAGTAGAGCTTGCCGATTCCCCGATCAGCTTCTCTTCATTTCGGTGGGATGAAGTATGAAACATTCATTGAAATTGTACCCCCTAAATTATTCCTAGTTATTAGGGTGATGGAGGTGGGGTTGGCCTCAGTTTCAGCGAAGAAGGATCTGTCGGGTGAACAAGATGAAGTCTTGAGTGGGTCAGACGGGTCTTCAGAACCAGTTACCTTTATTCAAAATGAGAGAGGCAAAACTGAGGAGTCATTAATGTGCGGGTGTCCCAAGGGATTAGGTGGGGACACCTGTGTGCATTAGATTGGGGGTGGGGTTGCTTGTAACCCCCCTCCCTCCTCCCCAGTCAGCCGATCAGCCGGTTTGACCACTTATGGTGTACGGGAAGAGGAACCTAAGGGACGACAGTTGTCGGCTGCGAGTGCTTCCCCAGGAAACACGTGTGAGGAAGTGAGGCCATCTGTGAGACCGGATGATGGGACGAGTGGGGGTTCCATGGGCTGAGAAATGATCGTAGATGGGCCCAGTTCTGATCCAGTCGAGGCCCATCTAGTTTCTCAGCGGATGCGCCTGGCCCGCTATTGGCCTGTAACAAGGCTTTAGGTGAGCCACTGGTTGATTATCAGCATAGTTTGGGTGGTGGGCTGGGCTCAAATGGGTCGGGCAATTTGCAGGATCGGCTTGCTCAAGCACAAAAGTTGGGTGGGGGGGGCGCTCAGTCCGACTTGGGCCTTTTAATCTCTGATTAAAACTCTAAGATGGACTTTTTTCAACAGGAGCTATCAAGACTTCGTCTTATGCATTCAAAAAAAGCATGTTGCAGGGATCAAGAAGCCTAGTTCATCAGCGGAGTAGAAGATTTGTTAATAGAGTAGGTGAAGCTTCTCCGTTGGGCAGGGTCGGATCATCTTTGCTTGTGAGTGATCCTAGTAGCAAGTTTTCAGGTTCCAGCGAGAAGATTGAGAGATTGGGTTCGCCGTCCTCCCATGATTTGGACGGGAAGCTTCGGGTTTCCAAGTTGGGGTGCTGCTACGAGTCCAGGTGTTCCAAGGAGGTAAATAAGAAAGAGCCAGAGCAGAAGACAAGATTATCATTATTTCTGCTGAAGGATGCATTTGGAGTGACTTGGAATGGTGGACCAATCGTCTCTCCCCTCCTCTCGCTCCATGTAAAGTTCAGTTTGGGGCATATGAAGCTATCACGGGAGGTTTTCACGTGGGTGGCTCAACTGTTATGCTGAAATATAATGAGGTGCAGTTGAGTACTCAATTGCATTCAGCCCCTCCTCTTCTGGTACATATCAGTCAGAATTTGTGTTTTAGTTTTGCTAATTCTCCTTTAGATGTCAACTCCTTTCCCACAGGTCTAGCTGTTGATCAAATAGCAGGGGAGTTAAGTTCGGAGATTGGGGAAGATGCTGGAATTTACTTTGCACATCCGAATGCTACGGCTACTAGACCTGTTGATTCTCCTACAGCCATTGATTCCTTTGAGTGTGTTATGAGAAGTGATGTTCGCAAGGTGGGGAGTTTAGTGTTGGGTAATATGACAAATGGGTGGAGTGAGTGTTAGTGTTGAGTCCATAACAAAAAAATATGGATGAATGGGTGGGAGTAGATGATATTGCTAGGTTTTTTTGGAGTGCCAGTTTCTGACCGGAATGGAAATCCCATACCATTGGCCTCGGCGGTGAGACGGTTTAGAAGGAAAAGATTTGGCCAGCCTCTTGGGTGTTTCTTGCGAGCTAGGAATGCATCGTCGTGTTTACAATACAATAGGAGGAGAATGAGGGAGAACAGAGCAATAAGTGATCAATGAGAGTTTTGAACTGGAATATTAGGGAGCTCGGTAGAGCTCACAAGAGGCAAGCAACGAGAGAGCTATGTACTAGGGTCAAGCCTGTTATTGTTGTCCTCCAAGAATCTAAAAAAGAAATAATTTGAGCCAACTTGGTTAGGCGGTTATGGAAAGGGAGGAATTTGGAATGGGGGATGCTCCCTTCAATCGGGGTGTCCGATGGAATCCTTGTCATGTGGGACACCGAGTGTATCTCTGGGGAGGTCCTTAGAGTGGGCAGTTTTGGCAGTTTTTCGGTGTCCATCAAATTCATTGACCTAGAGGATCATTTTGAGGGGTACTTACGGGGGTCCTAACTGCAAGAGGCATAGGGTGGGGTTCTGAGAGGAAATAAGGGGGATTAGAGATATATGAGATGGTCTCTGGTGTCTGATTGGGGATTTTAACGTGGTCAGGAACCTAGAGGAAAGAAACAGAGATCGTATAGTGTACCGTAGTATGTGGGACTTCTCGAGTCTTATTCGAGACCGCAGTTTAGTTGACTACCCAATGAGTGGGGGGGTGGTCACATGGTCTAATTGTCAGGAGGAAACCATATGGTGTCGATTGGACAGATGCCTGGCTTCGTCTAGTTGGGATGATCACTACCCCTCGACTACTTAGTCGGTTCTTGAGAGAACTACATCAGGCCATTGTCCTATCCCTATTGCCACTGATGCCTTGAGGCGCGGTCCGTCCCCTTTTCGGTTTGAAAGCATGTGGCTTACATCTGGGGATTTTAGGGGGAGAGTTGGAGTATGGTGGGCTGAGTGGGTGACTAATAATCGGGATTGAAGAGGGTTCCACTTCATGCAATCTTTGAAACAGTTGAAAATTAAAATAAAAGAGTGAAGTAAAAGGGAGTTTGGTCACCTAAATACAAGGAAACAGGTCCTCACCGATGTAATTGGTCGCATTGATGTTGCAGAACAGCATAGGGCTATTTCTAGTGTTGAATTTGAAGAGAGGAAAACAACCAAAAGTCAACTCGTGGTTGTGTTAAAGCAAGAGAAGATTAGTTGGAGACAAACGTCTAGGGCGACATGGCTTAAGGAGGGTGATGAAAATACTATATTTTTTCATAAGGTAGCCAATGGATGAGCAAAGACCAATCTTAGAGTGAGCCTTCAGATTTCAGGTGAGGTAGTCGAGTATACAGCCAAGATTGTTGAGGAGATTTCAGATTATTACTCAGCATGGTATACGTCAGAGCAAGATTATTGTTTCGATGTGACTAATTTAGGCAGGAGTACATTGTCGAAGCATCAAGCTAAGTGGGTGGAGAGACCTTTTGAGGTTCAGGAGATTAGGGATGCAGTATGAGAGCTAGATAAAGATAAAGCTCTTGGCCCGAATGGATTCACGATTGCCTTTTTATATGAATGTTGGGAGATAGTGAAAGATGACCTTATTAAAGTGATAGATGAGTTTTATGATGGTAGAGTTATCAATAAGGCCATGCAACATTTATTACCTTTATCCCAAAAAAGTTAAGAGCCATGGAGCTTAAGGATTTCAAGCCAATCAGTCTAACTACTAGCTTGTATAAGATCATTGCAAAAGTTTTGGCTTCCAGGATAAAAGTTGTTGTAGGGGACTTGGTTTCTTTGAATCAGAGTGTGCTTATTGCTAGTAGGCAGATTCTAGATAGTGCCCTCATTGCCAATGAGGTCGTGGAAGAATGGAAGAGGTCGGATAGAGAGGGTATGGCCTTGAAACTTGACTTGGAAAAAGCATACGATTGAGTAGAGTGGTACTTTCTAGATAAGGTGTTGGAATGGAAAGGATTTGGGGCTAGATGGAGGAGGTGGATATCAGGGTGTTCGGCACTTTCTAATAAATTTTAAAACTCGAATCTCTCTCATTGCACGACTCTCTATCGTTCCTAGTTTTTGGTAATAGGACTCTCTCTCTCTCACTCTCTCCTCATCTCTTTATATTTCCCACTCTCCAAATCCGAATCCAAACACAGTCATTTCAAAGGAAACCCAGGAACGTGTTCTCATCTCTCCTGCATTCACGAATCTGTGATTTTCATATCGACTCATGAATCCTATGTTTCAATGCTATTGAACAGTAGCGTTATTCTTCTATTGCCTAACCTTTCTCTTGCAATGCTATGGACTCATATTTTTGAAGATTTTTTCCTTGGATCATAAGATATGAGTAGCCTTTCAACGTAAGGTTTGGGATCTTAACGAGAAAATATTGCTTTGTTATCAGCGCCAACCAATTAATCCTCTCTCTATACCTTATTATTTCAGAACAAAGTCGATTTTCTGCTCTTCATCCTAGAATATTGGTAAGTGCAATTGAATTATAATTTCTCGGCTGTAAGATGGCCAATAGCCAAGAATACTCCTCGGCTGTAAGATGGATACTACCGTCTTCTGGAGGTGTCGGTACCCCTGTAGAAGTGTCATGGACAGGTCCAGAAACAACATGGACAGATCGAGAAGTAGGAGGCTTGCGGCACGATCACTCATCTCTATAGTACTAGGGTTAGACCGGACGGACCGAAGAACTCGGAAATAGACCTCAGTCAGTGAAGACTCACGACTGGCAAGAATCTGGGATCTAGCTGGATCAAACTCAAATCTCAACCCACTCAAGAAGGCCATGACAGCCAGCTGCTCTCGCTGCTGTCTCACCTGTCGGATCTGTCTTAGAATCAGGAGTCACCCCCGTGAGATGCTCCTCCTTATCCATGCCACAAATGGCAAATAAAATAATCTTGCGCCAGTGCTGAAAATTGTTTACATCTAAGCGTTGATCTGTGAGATGCATAAATGAATAAACAATTTCAAAAATAACCGATTTAGGTTCCGCGGTATTTTGATCGGATGTGCTCATGATGATCTCACAAATCAAAGAAAAATTACCGCAAAAAAATCTCAACAAACAAAGTAAACTAGGGAGAATTCGCACCCTCCAAATCGCAATTGCGATCAACCGCTACCCTTCCAGTAAGCAGGAAAAAAAAATCTTCACAAACAAAAATCGCATCAAATCTTCAAATGGAGAATACCATGAAAAAAACCAAATCCAACCAAACTCCAAATAGCCCTAATCGAGCACCATCAACAATCGAAAAGCCCCAAATCGAGAAGCCCCAAACTGCTAGCCGCAAACAACCGAGAGGTAGCGAGATCGCTACATCACGGTTGGAAGAAATCTGCGATCAGCAAAAGAAGAAGGGAGAAGAAGAAGGAAGAAAGGAGAAAAAGAAAGGAGGAAGATTACTATTCACGCGTGAACAGTAGCGTGAACAGTAAAATAAAATAAAATAAATTAGGGTTTCCCTTTCTTTTTTATTTTTCTTTAATCTGCTCTAATACCATGTTGTGGCAGCAAAACTTATTCTCCTCAATTAGAGAGAGAGTTTATAATATTAACTAGAACTTGGGCTAAAACAGAATATACACAAATGAAGAAAGAAAGGAAAAAGAGGAAAAGAGAAAAAGGGGTTTTATGGGCCTCACGGCCCACTCGCCCACACTAACATGTTCCATAAGGATCCTTACGTGAACAAAATAAGGGGGCTTCATGTAGATGGTTTGGGTTGTCATTTTGGTAGGGATAAGACATTGGCAATGGTAAATGATCGCTATTATTGGCCAAGGATGAACCGGGATGTTGAAAGATTGGTGAAACGTTGCAGAATGTGTCATCTAGCTAAGGGGCAATCTCAAAATACAGATTTATATACGCCATTACCTATTCCAACTGCACCATGGTTTGTCTTAGTATGGATTTTGTGTTGTGACTTGTAGGTGGTTTAGGTTGTAGGGATAAGACATTGGCAATGGTAAATGATCGCTATTATTGGCCAAGGATGAACCGGGATATTGAAAGATTGGTGAAACGTTGCAGAATGTGTCACCTAGCTAAGGGGTAATCTCAAAATACAGATTTATATATGCCATTACCTATTCCAACTTCACCATGGTTTGTGTTAGTATTGATTGTGTGTTGGGACTTCTAAAGACGGCTCGTGGCCATGATTCAATATTTGTGGTAGTAGACAGTTTTTCTAAGATGGCATACTTTATTCCATGTTCAAAGACGTCTGATGCTTCTCGTGTGGCAGAATTGTTCATTAGAGAGGTGATTCGTTTGCATGGGGTTCCAATTCTCTTGTTTCTGATCATGATGTTAAGTTTGTGGACAAGCCTGTCAACGGGTCGGATTCGGATCAAATTCTGTTATATCCGAATCTGATCCAATAACAAAATCCGAATATCTGAATCCGATCCAATATCCGAGTTCTCTGCAACTCAGAGGGATTGATGCAGGAGCATCCCTTTTATTATAGGCATTACTGTAGCGCAACTTTAACGGTTATTCATGTTACTGTAGCGATATTGTTCACAGTGTTTTGTTTTCTTAGTTGATGAGGGCAATTCAGTCTTTTTATTTATTTTTACTTAAGTTATAATGTAGGGCTGAAATTAAAAGTTTTTAAAGATTGAGATTTACTGTTATTAGGGTTAGTGGGTTATATAAGCAACTTATTTACAGATTGTAAGCAGTTTTTATCATATTCTAGTTTATCATTAAAGAATGAAGATTTTTTCTTCTTCTTGGCTGCAAAGACCATTTGATTTGTTCTCTATTGCTCTCTATTTGTTTCTTTTCATCTCTACCCACGATCAGATTGGATCCTCGTTCATTAAAGTGATCTTTCTCGGTGTCAAAATGTATCTACTAGCACGAGACATGATAAGCTCTCATGCGCAGTATTTGAGATGGAAAAGGCAAAAGAATGAATATGAGAACCATGTCATATGTAGCTATTAAAAACTTCATCTCTACCTGTTTGTTGGTAGAGCATGATGTGAATCTTCTATGATAATTAAAGAACTACAAACAATTAAAACTATTGAATAATCGATCAAAAAAATTAAAACTATTGAATAATTAAAGTCACAAACATATGACAAACGACAAATAAAACCTTGCTTTTTGACATATGCCTAAATATTCTATACATACATACATACATACATACATACATACATATATACATATATACATATAGCAGATAACAATACATATAGAAAAGAGAGTTCCTAAATATGTATCATCTGATCCATATCAGGTCAAAAACAAATTGTAAGTTATGATTGATTCCATGTCTAATGGTTTTGTTTCAGTAATCTGTCAGGACACCCAGGAAACATGAAGTAGATGAAATTCAAAAGGAACCCATGCAGCTGGTGGAACCTTTGACACCCTAACCCAACCCTGAAATAAAAACAACTTAGAATTCTGAGTCACTTTATTTCATACCACCATCTAAAACATTGCATATCATCTGATCCGTACTATGTTGAAAACATTGTAATTTATTGTTTGATGACTGATTCCATGGTCTTTCAGTTTTATTTCAACCATTTGTTAGGAACACCAGGATATTGGAAAAGCAAGACTTAGAATGGTAAAACATGCAGCAAGCGGAAATTTTGTAAAACTGATAAATTGCACCAAATGAGAATAGGATCAATATTAAACCCCCAGAAAAAGAAACATAGAGTTCTAGAGGAAACAAGCAACCACATAATCAAAAGTATAGGAACCACTAATCAATAAAGTAATGCAACAGAATCCCACTACCAAAAATAGATAAATAAATAAAGCTTGCAATAGTTATCGATCTTTATTAAATGCTGAATTTCTTTGTGGAATATTTTTTTCTATGTATACTCTAGAGAGATATTGAATAACAGTAATTATTTTACCTGTGCTCATCTTCTGTCCAAGCAATTCCCTTACGCCGCTCTTGATCTGGTCTAGATGCCTTCCCTCCATGATTAGAATCACTTTGAAAGTGCCCAAAATGACCACCTTTTTTTCCATTCGCAGCCTCGCCCATACGGTCTGCTGAACCCTCTGAAGAACAAACATAGCAAGGCAAAGGCACACAACCGGACTCAATGCCATTGATATCTTCAACTAAGAGCTCATAATGATGTTTAATCTGTTCTAGGGTTTTCCCTGGTACAGCCGCTGAAATTTTCTCCCATCGATCAGTGGAATCCTCAGGATGGACGGCTACGGCATTCTCAAATGCCTTATCCTGCTCCCTACTCCACAAGGAGCTATTGCTGGTTTCATCTGTTGTCATCTAACCTTGTTCAAATCTGCTCCGAAGGGCTTCATCCACAGGAGATAGCTTCAAATTGCAAAGGCCCCAAAAAGGGAATATAAATCTAGAACGTTCACTCTTAACTCTAGACTAAAACAAATGTCCAAAACCATATAAAATCCTCAGAATTTCAATGAAATCTTTCATTTCTGTTTTTTCTTTTTCCCCCTTTCCTATTAGATTACGGACATATTCACAAATGCAAGCAGGACATCTGGATTTTCTAAAACAACTCTTGGAATTTGGATCTAAATTATTTCTGTGAGCTATTCAACACCTATAGGTTGATTGGTAGACTGGAATATTTTTACACAGCCAGACTTGTTAGTGACTTTCTATTTCAGATGCAAGAGAGAGGAAGCAGATGTGCCAGACCAAGCAGGTAAGCAAAGCGAAACAAACAGAAAAACCAAAAGTCAAGGAACCCGAAACATAGACTGATAAAGCAGAGGAGGAGAATCAATGGCAATTTGCTCCAGAATATAGAAACTGCACTTCTTGAAAATACTGACCTTTTTTTTTTTCTTTTTTTTTTTTAAACTTGAAAATACTGACCTATCAATGAAAAAAGGCAACAAAATTCATTTAGACCCATAGTTTTAAATTTGGCCGAAATTTCGGTTTCGGATAAGGTATCCTAAATACGAAATTAATTTATTTCATTAGAAATATTTTGGCAAAAAAATGACTAAAATTGTCGAAATTTCGACGAAATATATTTACTTTGGTGAACTTTGGTCAAACTTATTTAATTTTAAAAAAATAGTTAAAAAATACATTTAAACTCTATAAATTGCCAAATTTTCATTCTTTTCACCAAA
>JAUPMG010035316.1:0-28474 GCA_031762675.1 Pachysandra terminalis | reverse complement strand
CAACCAAACAGCAAAAGGAAAAAGAAAGTGGTGGGCCCCACCACTTTCTTTTTCCTTTCCCACAGATTGACGCAAACCAAACACAGCCTACATAAAAATATTAAACACACAATTTTCCACATTCATGGCCCTCTTTGGCCTTGTATCTTTTGACCATCACCATGAATGTGCCCAATCAAGTTATTCATCCACAAAACTCTTTGGCCTAATGTCTTCTGACCATCACCGTGATGTATCCAGTATCCAATATTGAACATGATTTGTTCAATACATAAATATAATAATATCAGTTTCATCAATTCAAATAAACCAAGTAGTCAATCATCCCATGATCATACTTGTAAATCACATCCCATGCCTCATGCATGCTTACGTTTCATTTTCAACGTTAATATTCCATGTAGAACTGTGTTCTCATGCCAATTCTCAATAATATAAACACCTTTGCAATAGCAAATAGTGAAACCATGCATAATCAATCATGCAACCATAAGCACCATGCTCATGAAACATCAACCATATAATCTCATAATATAATCATGCTTTTCTAAATTCAAATCAATCATATCAAGCTTCCATTATATCAATTAAACACATACAAATCATCACAATACCTGCTTGTATTCCTAGAACCATCAAAAGTTCAGCAAAACAACAAAATACACAGAAGTTGTAACCGTCAGTTAACTGAACCCTAGCCTTCGGTCTGCCAACCACTAGCGAATTTCTGGTATATTGATATTCTTTAATCCTTTCTTCACACCAATAAATATAAACAAGCATGATAATCAAGCATTTCTCATGTATCCATAATATTTGGAATCGTTAACAGGAAATCCTCACCCATACCCCTAGTGATAGGCAACAATCATAACAAAAATCAGATATATAATATAAGATCATCATCATGGTTTAACATGACAAGATAAAACATACCTTATCCTCCAATAAACCTAAACCTAACTTCTGAAACATCTTTTCAATCACATATACAACAAACAATCAAACTTCATGGATGTCAAGATGGCTATGGGGAGGAGTGGGGTGGGAATACTGGTTTCTTTCACAAGATGGCTATGGGGAGGGGGAGGAGGAGGAGGAATGAATTGGAGAGACTAAAAGTAGGTGAAGAGTGGATCAAATCCTTTGAGGACATCATCGGGGCTTTGTCTGAATTTCATTCTAAGTTGTATAAGTCTGAGAAGATCTTTAACTTTAAGCTGAAAAACAAAAGTGAGGGGTGCTTGGGTGAAGAAAAGAGTGAGTGGTTAGAGAGAGTTCGAGGAAGAGGAAATAAAGATAGTTGTCTGGGAGTTGGCGGGGGACAAGGAGCCGGGTCCTGATGGATTCACTGAGTTTCTATCAGTGCAATTAGGAGGCGGTAAGAATAATGTCCTGGATGTTTTTAGTGCATTCTATAAGAGTGGGATTGTTCATAAGGCCACATGCAAACTTTTTTGGTGTTGATTGCAAAAAACTCAGGGATGTAGAAATCAAGGTCTTCAAGCCCATAAGCTTGACCGCTAGTTTGAACAAGATTATTGCCAAAGTCCCATCCATTAGAATGAGGGAGATGATGTCAGGGTTGGTCTCTCAGCAACAAAGTGCGTTCGTAAAAGGGAGACAGATAACATATGGTATCCTGGTGGCTGCAAATGTGTTGAGGAGAGACTTAGGCTTGGGACACCTGGATTGGTTGTGAAACTGGATATGGAGAAAGCATATGATAGGGTAGAGTGGGACTTTCTAGATCAGATTTTAGAATGGAAAGGTTTCGGTGTGAGATGGCGTATATGGATAGCGGGTTACCTTAGGAACGTGATTTTCTCCTTCTTGGTGAATGGATTTGTCCATGGCTTTTTATCTTCATCCAGGGGTTTTATGCAGGGGGATCCTCTTTCTCCTTTTTTGTTCACTTTACCGAGACCAAGAAAAGGGGGCTCTTTAGGGGTTTCTGGGTGTTTGGGGGGGGAGGTTGGGGTTTCTCATTTGCAGTTTACAGATGACATGATTATATTTGTGGAGGATGAGGTCAGGTTAGTGGGGTTAAGCGTGTGTTGAGTTGTTTTGAGATGGTTTCAAGGATGAAGGTAAATTTGAATAAGACTACGATTTCAAGGATTCATGTTGGGGGGAGGTGTTGGTGGAGAGTGTAGAGATGTTTGAGTGCGGTTTAGGTGTTTGGCCTATGTCTTACTTGGGGATGCCCTTGGAGGGCAACCCCAAATCCTAGGTTTCTAGGACATAGTTATTGAAAGGATTGAGAAGAGATTGGCAATTTGGAGGAGGAACTATCTGTCATTTGGAGGTAGAATTACTCTCGTTCAAGCGTCTCTGGTCAATGTCCCTGTGTATTATATGTCGATGTTTAGGATGCCCAGAGTGATGGCCTCTCATACTGAGAAGCTACAGTATAAGTTTTTGTGGGAAGGTAATGGCTGCAAAAAGGACCACTTGGTCAAGTGGGATATGGTGTGTAGAAGTCAAGAGCTTGGTGGTCTGAACCTGGGTAATACAGTGGGCAAAAATTCAGCTCTCTTGGCCATATGGTTATGGCGGTTAACCAATGAGCGGGAGTTCTTTTGGTGCAAGGTAATTGTTAGCAAATATGATATTCATTTGAATGGTAGAGACTTACGGTCGAACGTCAGGATTTGTGTGGTTAGCCCGTGGAGGAATGTTGTTGCTTTAGCTCCTTTATTTGCTTCTGTGGTCAGGTGGTTGGTTGGGTAAGGATCCTCCGTGATTTTTGGCAGGATCTGTGGGTTGGGGATCCCTTGTGCTCTCATTTTCCTAGAATCTTCAAAGTTGTGCTTTCACAGTCATCCCTAGTAAGAGGTTCTTTCGTGGTCTGAGTCGGGTTTGGTGTGGAATCTTCCTCTGCGTAGGAATGTTAGGCCCTCTTTGTGTCTGTTGGAAAGGTCTTTGTTACTTCTGAGAGGTCGGATCCGAGGATATGGACTTTGGATCCCAGTGGTGTTTTTTCATGTCGCTCTTTCTTTAGTCACTTTAGACTTGATAGATTCGGGCCACCTGCTTTTTTTTTTTGTGGCCCGGTCCCTGTGGTTTCCCCCAGTCCCACCTAGAGTTGAAGCATTCACATGGACTACCTGGCTATACCCGATTAACACATCGGACATGCTCCAAAGAAGGAGGAGGTACATGGATCTTTCACCTCACATGTACTTCTTATGTAGAGAGGAGACCCTAGATAATCTCTTTATTCATTGCTCCATGGCCGCGGAGATTTGGTGTTTCTTCCTTCAGTGCATTGGGAGGTGTTGGGTGATGCTGGGGGGAACTGTCAATTGTTAGACCAGTGGAGATTCCCGGATGTAGCAGACAATGGGAGGATGTTATATCATATGGTGTTCCAAGCTGTTCTTTGGCATATTTGGAGGGAGCAGAATTTGTAGATTTTCCAGGAGAGCACGTCATCGATAGCGTGTGATAAATGGGATTATGGCTACTGTAGCGTCTTGGGCTTCCATCCGGGGACAGTTTGTTGGTCTCTAAACTTCAGACATCGTGAGAGTGGTTTCGATCTCAGTGAGTGTTGTGAGATCTCAGCCCAAGCCGGTTGTTTGGGTTCCCCTATCGGGGGGGTGGAGTGAAGCTGAACTTCGGTAGTTTCACTCTGGATATTCCTGGACCCTTGGGAGTCGGAGGTGCTTTCAGAGATCAGGGGGATGGGTACATTTTAGCTTTCTCTGGTTCGATCAGTGTGGGGGACGGAGTGAGGGCAGAGTTGTTGGCATTTATAGCTGGTTTGAGGTATGACAAAGTACAAGGATACCATCATAGTGTAAAGGATCGGCCAGTCCAACTCCGGGTGGCCAAGGACGAGCCGCGATCCCAAAAAAATGTGCAAAAACGATGACTTAGACCAAGTCCGTGATGGATCAGCCGATCCGTCACGGAATCGGTGAGTCGGACCAGACGATCCAAACTGGGTCATCTAGCTCGCATCTCTAAAAAAAAAACGAGCCTGCTCGACTCAGAAAAGGAACTCCAATTTCTGATTTGTGGAAAGATAGGAAAGCTGTGGTTGCTTTTGCTCGTCATTTTGGATGCGTCCTCTGTTGCAATTGTGCTGATTTTCTTGCATCTAAGAAGGTAATCATGGCTCAAAATTGCTACAAAATGCAAAGAGTAGGAAATGTTGGATTTACATTGTTTTGTTTTCACAGATTTGAAAACAACAATATATTGGGGTGCTTCCTTAGAGGAACTGGAACACTTGGAATGACTCAACGCTCTAGGGATTGCCCTGAAGGATATGTCTTCTCTTTTCAGATTCCTTGAATGTCAGAAGTTACAGAATTACACAGATGTTTAGATTTAGAAGAATTCCAAATCCGTTCGGTAGTGATGGAAGGGCAGAATCAAATTTGCTTCCCCGACTTAGTAACCGGAAGAAACAGATGCTTCCAAGACCTCAGCGAAGTGACAATTGAACATTGCAATGTAAAGGCCCTTACATGGCTTCAATTTGTTGCAGGTCTTCAAGTATTGTCTTATGAAGTATCTTAATTATATATATTTTTTAATTTTTTAAACTGCTTTTTTTTTCGGATAGTCTGATCTAGAGTTGAATCGGCGATCCAACTCGGTTTCGGACCAGGACGATCCCCGATCCGAAACCGATCCTTTAAACTATGGATACTAGAGCTTAGTGGTTGAGAGTGATTCATCTTATATAGTTGCTTGGCTGGAGAGATCTGCCCCGTGCAGATGGTGTTATGCCCACTTGGTTCATTTGGCTTGGTCTTTTATGGGGGATTGGAACATTTCGTTCCATGTGGTGCCTAGGGTGGCTAATCAGATGGCCGAGCGCTGGGCGAGGAGAGGTGCGAGTAGAGGGGTTAAGTTTGCTAGGGTGCTGACTCAGGAGATGTTACAAGACTAGGACTTCTTTGTGGGACTTGATGGTTACTGTTTTTGAGATACTGATGTGTGATGTCTTTCGAGGGGATTTTATTTTGTTTGGTTTTTTGCTCCAATGGTTTTAGGTCTTCACTAAAAGCATGGTTGTTGTACCTCTCTATTTTTTCCTATATATATATATATATTCATGAAGTATCAAAAAAAAAAAAAAAAACAAGGTAGATCTCATGGAACATGAAGAATTATATGTCTACATATAGGATCAACTTACTTATAGTCCTTGCAAAAGAGGAATCACACTAAGAGTTCAGAAAACAACAAATAAAAGATCAGTAGGCTTCATGAAAAGAGAATATTGGGAATAATAAATAGATTTATAGGTTAAAGGCTCAAGTATATAAATAATACAACAATAAAGTTTGAAGAGAAGAGAAAAACTACACGAGACTTCACACCACAAACGGTAAGCAAAATGTTATAGCAGTGAAACAGAAAAAGGCTGACCTGAGAAGTTTTGATTATGTCCATCACGTAGTCTCTTGACAGGTACCTTATTACTTGATGCAAGGACACTAGGTCCTGTTGCAACTACATTCCTTTCTGTAGTTTTTTCACGTTTTACATCCTAGTGCAGAAGAGAGAGAAAAAAATATCAGTTTTATATATTAGTATATCAATTTCTAAAAGATCCAACAAACAAATTCTTTTTCAAGTGATATACTATCCTATGTTTCTACTTTCTAGTAATCAATTCAGACCTTTAGCAGACTGTAGTGTTCAATCCACTTGGATTTTGTAAAATTGGCTAATGCAAGCTTCTCCAAAGTCTTACAATCTTCCACTTTTACTCCTTGGAAAGAAGTATCAAAGATTCCTTCCGCAAGCAGCTTTTGAAAGGAAGACAGGTTCTCTTTGAATTGAGGGCTATCAAACATGCTTTCAAGGCTGCATATATAATAAGTAATGATCAGTCTCGAAGCAGGTATCGACCACTTTAAAATCCATAATATACCATCTCATATGATTTGCAATGAATAAATCATAGTAGTACTATAGTATTTTTGTCTTATGACTCATCCAGTAAGTATTTACAAATCAACAAACCTTCAATTCATGCTTTATTGCAAAAATAAACAAGATGCTTCTGCTCTGTGTGGGATCTTCATCTTCATCCTAGAATTAAGGCTTTCATGTGGACAGCAATTCTTAACAAAATCAACTCCATTTATGTTCTACAATGGAGGAGGAAATACAAAGGTATTTTCCTCAAAAGGTGTTTCGTGTAAGAGATGAGGAGTCAGGGATTGGAGATGCTTTTAACTATAATGGGAATATTATTTATCTTAAGTCCACTTGGCAAAGGTCACTTGAACAGAGAAGAGGCTTTATTTCCTCCTTTGGGTTTGGAGAAGCTAAGAAGATGGCCATGTAGGCCAAATATCTCATGTAATCCTCTTTTAGTAAGTCTTAAATCTACCAACAAGGAAAAAACAAAAAAAAAGACATGATTACATGAATACAAGGACAATGACCTGTCAGGAAGTCTGGCAGTATCCATAGAAGGTAGATACTTTATCAATTGCTGCTGCTCTTCATGTGTCAAATTTCTCACGAACTCCTTAAAGCTAGCAACATCCTACACCAAACATGGACTGCAATCATATGAGCTACTCGAGGACGAACATCAAACAAATTTACCTATTCTAACAATTGTGATCTGCCGATCACCTCACGAGTGGAACTATTAGATAGAGATATTAAGCTTGGAAGAATTGATTTCTGCATATAACAATGGAAAGCCTACTTGTAGATCTATGCATCTCAATGGAGAATTGTGATTGCTCAGGATTTGTAACTTTTCATGGTGAGACTTAACCCTGCAATGTCAATTCACAGAAAACATTAACCAGCTGAAGCAAGATTTTCTCAAGTCCTCCAACAAGGTGTATCACATATTTCTCCAAGTCTTATACTTGAGAGTATAAGAATATACCGTGTCTTTCTATAATGGAGTTTATATAAGGAAATAACCTTTTCACATGTTCTTGTTGCATCCTCGATCCAATAGGCTTCTTAGCTTTCTCCATGCTGAAACTTGGAAAGCAGACATCCCTACTATCAGTGTTTAAAGCAAGGGTTGCGGAACCCAAGTAAATCTCATTTGCTGGGTGTAGTTTATTATCCACTGAGAGAGAGCTAGCTTCAGATTCCTCCTCTCGGGCAGCCAAGTTTGGATGCCTGATAAGAACACTTCCATGGCCTGTCTCAACAGAGACCATTGGTGTCTCACTATCAAAAAGCAAGTCTTCTTCAGAAGATACAGACAAGTACGACGACTGTTGCTCACGCAAAATGGAGTATAAATCTTTCGTAAGCTTCTCAACGGAAGATGGCTTCGAGCGACTTACACAAGTCCTCTTCCTTGATGGCACAAGTGTATCCCACACAACGGATTGGGCTGAACCTGAAAACATTAATTGGAATAAATTGGGTCAATGTACTTGGAGTATCAATAACAGTAATAAACACTTGTACTGTGAGATTGTCAGGATAACTAGAGTCCTTTGCATAAATAAGCCGATCACGAAGGAATTAAAATTATTAAACAAGCTATTACCTTATTAGGTAAGAAACGCATTGGCACAAGACAACTGAACAAAAAGGAAAAATTGCACTAGGCGAAACTTTCTACTGAAAGTAGAATTATTTTCACATTTTTGTTCTACAAGTCATGAAGCTTTATATAACAATTGCAGTTTGCTTGAAAGAGTGGCGTTAGTAAGTCATATTTTGCATATAAAATTAGCTAGTTTATTTTGAGGAAGAAAATGTGACTCTTGTTCTATTTACTACAATGGGATACTATATAGTACTTCATTCTAATGAAAATAAAGTCAACTTTCAGTTTAGAGGTTTCGGAAAAGCTAGAAAGAAAACAAATATGTGTATATCTGTCAATGAACAAAATATGTCTGACCTGCAAAATCACTTGCATCCGTGCTACCATATTGTGCACAACTCTCAATGTAAGATACAGCTGACCCAGAACTAGATCTATTACTGGTATCCTCCTCTGAAACCTTCCAGAAATTCATATCACATTCTGCGTTGTCCCCTTGAACTACCATGTTATCATGACTTTGCTTTCTTTTATGTAACTTTGCTTCTTTGGTCTTGATTGCTATGCTCTTCACTTTGGACACTCTGTGATCTTGAAAATCATCAGGCTCCATCCGAGCATGGAGTGGGGTATAATTTGCAAGTGTTCCTTTTGTTCTCCATCGCGATCCACATGCATTACATAGTATTGGCTTATCTGGTGGTCCATTTCGCCAAAGAGGGGTGCCTGTTGCATCTCTTTATTGTTAGAGATTGGTACACATTAAACAAATCCAAAACAAGAATGACTAACAACGGAAGATAGATTCACATTGAAAAACAAAGAGGAATTGAAGATGAATATCTGAAACTTTGAAGAGAGACAAATCTAACGATTATGTAGCCAAGAATAGCTCCTAAGTCTTTGCTCAGCAAAATTGTGTATCATTGAGGTTTTGAGAAATGAAAATCTTTCATAAATAAGATTGAAGCAAGATTATTAGTACTATAGTCCTGCAAGTTACAATGTGGACTTTTTTCTTTTCTTTTTTTTCATCAAATTGATAAGCTTTTTTAATCGAAAAGGTGGATATGGTGAAAATGCACTTCATAATACCCATGAACCCAAAATATAGTGTGGGTTCTGCATGCCATGGACAGAGATTTTGATGCACAAAGTCCTATAGAGACCTGAAAGAGAATATGTCTTATGCCATATGGCATCATTTACAAATGCGACAAATGGATATCTGGAAATATGTCTTTTTTCTTGTCTGACATCTTTCATGAATCTTCTTTGCACGTATTTGCAAGAAAAGGAGCACATCTTTAATGATACCTGTTGGCATCCGACAATGCTTGTGAAGACCCATTTATCATATTCATACATATAGGCTACATTTAGACACATGATAACAGAAGTTGAACAATGCCATCTTTCCTATGTACACATGAGACATTTTGTGCGTTTGAGAATCAATCAACGGAACAATTCTGTTCAATTACCCGCTTTAAGACAAATGATGGCTTATGACAAGAAAGAAAGGATATCAAACTTTTATGGCCCACGAGCAAAGAGCTTGTTTTATATAACCTGTTAGTAACATAAATGAGAGGGAGACTAAAGAAGGAAGCTCTTGAGAGGATATAGAAACAAGAAAGGATTTGATACGAAGACTAACTGGAGGAAAGGATGCCTTGGGTGTTGAAGCCCTTTAGACATGGCGATGATTTTGATACCATTCTCTATAATTACAACACAATTAAGCTCAGCAACCTCAATGAGAATGTTCATGGAACAAATAGTGAACGACCTATCGTGAAAGTTAGCAGAATTAACAAAGAATGACTGATAGATAAAACAAAGCACAGTTTGAAATGACATCAATATAGTGGAGTCGTACTAATGCTATGGACAATGCAAGTAACGCAGAAAACTTTCAGAAACATATTTTCTCCCACACTAAACCCATTGAGCAGTCTTCGCCTCACCCTGAACTTAAACAACCATTGACATCAGAAATTAACTCTTTCCGCCCTCCCCCCATTTCTAATTACAATAGATAATCAAAAAGACAATATCGGAACTTATTATATTGTAAATCTAAAAATGACTGCAAGCTACTGCAAACTAATGAATCAAATACTTTATCCAGAGTTTGCAATTCCCACAAGTGAACTTTCTTGCAAAGAAAGCCCATTAGATAGAGAACAGCATTGTTCAAATGAGGTGGATTTTGAGGACTTCAAACATGGGTTTCATGAAAGTACATTATCACAAATGAACCATTACATTTAGAAAGAAAGAAAATTAGAAAAGAAAAGAAACAGAAAAAGAAGGTATGACTCAACAGGAATCATGTTGGGCAGAAGCATCTCATACGAGACAGGAAAATCTAAAAGTAATATACAGACTCTGCAACAACCCAGTTCACTAAAGTCTGCAATTTCAATTTGCACCAGTTGAATTAGTGAGAAGACATTCAGAGGAATACACACATAAACAAGAACAAAGAAAGAAAGAAAGAAAGAATAAAAGGGAAGAAACAAGGGAAAACAGGGCAAAAGAAAAAAAGAGAGACAGAGACAGAGAACCATATAGAAATCCATACAGGTGTACATATTCAAAGGGAAATACCCTCCAATAATCCAATAAAAAATATCACAAACATATAGTATTGGAGAAAAATATGTAAATAGAACATGTTCTTATTTTTTTCCTCGTCTATCTATCCATCATTGAAATATACTGGCATATGGGTATTTTCCTCCATTAAAGAACTCATTTGAACAAATGAAACTCAATTACATATAGAAAAATAAGAGAAAATAAACCATTTTCTTGAATAAAAACTCACTTGTGACTCCACAGTGATAGCAAGGCCCTTGCTTGCCCATCTTTCTCTCTTCCTTCTTAATCTCCAAGAGAGATTATCAAAAGTGAAGAAAATACTATTTATTTATTTTTGACAGAAACTCGACAAAAATTTATAAAAATTGCAAAAACATGTTTGTTTTCTTCAACCCTTTTAAAGTAAAATTTCCCTGGATATGGAAGGCTATTTATTCTGCAAGAACTCGGATAGAGTTTGCAGAAGAAACCAAAAACCCAAGAGAACCCAGAAAAAAAAAATTGTTTTTCAGTCAAAAAAAAAAAAGACAGAAAATAGCAGAATCAACCAAAAATATAGAGATTTAAATGGGTTTGTAACTGGGCATCTGTACAATCCAATTGAAGAGGAAAGACCCTGGAAGGAATCCCATTACAGGTTGGGAAAGGAAGGTGGGTCTGTATGACCCCTTGTTCTTGTTGTTATATTGTATTGCAGAGTAAATGTTCAGCTTTCGTTACTTTATTTGATGTTATTAGAATAAAAAAAAAAGAAAAAAGAAATCTTTCAAATTCTTGAAAGCAATTTAAGGGGATAGAAATCTCAAAATAATATTCCAGGCACTAGTTTGCTATGGACAGATATCCCACACTAATATTTCAATCAATGACTAAAATTCCCATTATTTTTTGTAGTCAATCAATTATTTTTCTAGTGTATTTATTTCAATTAGTTAAGAGGGTAATGAATATATTTGTCATTTGATTGAAATATAAGGTTAAGATATCTGTTCTTAGCCAATTAAGGACTGGAAATAGCATCATCATTTTTTATTTTACAATGGAGTTAGGAGTAGAGGAGTATTATTACATCCAAATCCTGTTGACTATGGACTTTTTCTGATTTAATTCACTCTTTTTTTATTTCAGTATTTCTATATTAATTCTCAAAAAAAAAATTATTTTTTAAAATATTAGAAAAGAAAAAAGGAAGCACACCAAAGAATAATAAAAAAAAAAAAAAAAAAAGAGCAGCCATAGGAGAAAGAACCAAAGAGACTTTTTTGATTTTTCTTTCTCCTCTCTCTTCTTTTTTGCCCATTTGTTTTAGAGAGAGAAAATGTTTTTTTTTTCTTTTAAAGTTATTTATCTGATGTTGATATGCAAAAGTAACATTAGAGAACCTTGAAAATAGAGAAAAATCAATGTTAAAAAAAAGAATTATTTTTTTTCACGTATGGAGAGTTTTTCAATTGAATTATTTGATCTCAGCCGTTCAATCCATCGTAGATATAAAAATATTGACTGATCATATCAAGACTTTTTTAATTGAATTCTTAAGAGGTCCCACAGAGTATTATATCCTGGTTATGCCACGTGTGTGGCTATGATGCATGACTACACCAACTCCTGATGTGCCTGCACTATACTCAGTATTCTATACTTCTTCCAAACCTAGTCAGACTTGTTGGTGGGTCCCACGCAGAACTCATAGTCATAACTGCTGGGAGAAGCCTTCCATAGCACTGCGGAAAAGACCCTATTCCCGTAATCGAAAGATCAGGATTTTGGGAGATTTAAGGTTTGGTGGCGTCAAATGTAATTATTTAATACTCAAATACTTCTTTTATAGATTTAAAATTTAATACGTATTTTAAAAATATTTATTTTTGAGTGATATTTCAGGTTACTGGATCCAAATGCCCCCTTCAAATTTTGATTTTCAAGGTTTGGTGGCTCCAAATGAAATCAATATTTTAAGGGATATTTGGGTCCAGTCACCTAAAATATCGCTCAAAATTAAATACTTTGCAAAAATGAATACTATGTTCTAAATTATTAAATAATTATATTTAGAGTCACCATACCTTAAATTTCCCTCATATGTTTTCAATTTTGTCTAGAAGGGATGGATATCCAACACATATAAATTGACCAAAACACATTACACTCAATTTTTCTAAAATTTTCGTCTTTAAGGCTGTTTTTGGAAACTTAGATTTTGACAGAAAAGAAAAGAAAATGCTAGAGAAAGTACTTTCTCATGTTTGGTTGAAGAAGAAACGAGTTTGAGATAAACATTCGAAAAGAAAATAATTTAAAATTTTTTGTCTTTTGGGATCAAAACCTTTCTCTCCTCTCCCCCAACGAGTTTGAGATAAACATTCGAAAAGAAAATAATTTAAAATTTTTTGTCTTTTGGGATCAAAACCTTTTTCTCCTCTCCCCCCTCCCCCACCAAAAAAAATCCAATACTGTCTTTCCTTGGCGCCTAATCAACTATGCCAAAATATACGATAACTCACAAGAAAGTTGTTGGAATTTGATTTTCTTTTCAAGAAAGTTGTTGGAATTTGATTTTCTTTTCTTTATATGTCTCATCTTAACCTAACACTTGAAAAGAAACACTTATCGTTTCTTTTCTTTTCCATTTCATTTTAATTTTATTTTATTTTCTTTTAAAATCCAAGGTCCAAACACAGTATAAACGTTTTTATTTTTCTTTTATAGCCTCTTTAAACCTTAGTTGGGGGTTGCAGGGACAACGTGCCCCAGGTCCGAAGGATCCGAGGGCAAAATAGTAACTTTACAAGGTGATTTGTTAGCCCTAAACAGAGGGTATTTATCATACTTTTCATCGCTGTTCTTATAACTTTTTAGGAGCTTTTGAACATAGTGAGGTATGGTGTGAATCTGTGGACGTAGACATCTTGGCTGAAGCACGTAAATTGTTGTCTTGTGCGTTTGACTTGTTTCTTGTTTTTCTTTCTATCAATGTTGAATATATGTTATAGGTAAATCTTGTTGATCCACTTGAGATGAGCCAACTTGGATCCCCAATACATGGGACGTCCATAATAGGCTAGATTCCTAGTGTATGAAACTCCCTCCTATTAGTTATTAGTTAGTAGTTAGGAGGTTGAGTCAAACTAGGAGTTGAGTTGAATCTTCTATAATTAGAAGACTCCTCTAGCCCCAGTGAGTGTTTCAAACCCTAGAGAATCTCTCTCTCTCTCTCTCTCTCTCTCTCTCACTCTCTCTCTCTCATCTTCCTCCTCGAGATTTGTTTTCTTTCGTGCTTCATACAATAGCCCAAGTCATTTGAGTGTACATTCTACAGTGTGTGGTTCTAGTAATCACATATACCAATATGGGACATCATCCAATCGATAAAGATCTTTTGCTGCAAATTCGGGTTTATGTGCACTAAGGTACGCAATCCGATTCGTCTATGACCTTCATTGATATCCAAACCGTCATAATTCTTCTTCGTTGGACTGAGATATGTCAAGAAACCTCTTCTAAGAAGCAACATAGTTGTTGTTTTACAGAAAAACAACATACAATGCATAATTGCATTAATGATATTGAGAAGAGCATTTGTGCAATCATACATTGTGATCATCATTATTTTAGGGTATTTATTATTGCTTTTCAACACTTAAACAATGATGTATTGAAGAGAATACGAGTATGTTTAATCGAAGAGGCTTCGATTGGTCAAAGGACCAACCAAATCCATCATGTGTTAACCAAAAGAACTCCTCGGTTAACCGAGGAACCTAGAACAGTACAATTGAGTTACTGTATTTCGAACCAAAGCGAACCCTTCAGTTAATCGAAGTACTCATAAAAGCATAATTTAATTAATTTTAATTTTAATTAAATTTGTGCCTGTTTATATGATTAATTAGAGTATTGTGGCCTGTTTTAATTAATTATTTGAATGCTTATATGAGATTAACATGAGAATAAAATAGTAGTTGAGGTTATTTATCTTCCTAGTCAGGTTTTACATTTTAGGGATTAAAAGTGATATTAAATTTTTATTGTAATGGTGATGATTATACATTATGGCCTATGGTCTGCTGTATTTTTGAGCTGACAAATAAGAAACTAATATTACTGTTTAATTCTAGATAATGATGCAACATGAATTGTGTGTAAGTATATGAGATGTCAATTAAATGCACAATTTTAATTATGGTGATATAGCATCTAAGAGTATAGTAGTTGACCTAAACAAGGGGAAGAAATTAGATGGTAAAAACTATGACATTTGGCATAGGAAATCCAATATCTCCTTAGTGAGTTTGAGGCCTTAAAGACTTTCACATAGCCTAGGTTACCTTGAGGAGAGAACCACTGCACATCACCGTAGAGATATGAAGACCTATCAGGTTTGGACCAAGAATGATCGTTGTGCACACTTTACTATGCTGAGCAGCATGCACAATGATCTTATTGGCAAATTCGAGGCCTATAAGATTGCACAAGAGTGGAACACACTGAAACTCGCGCTCGCTAGTACCTCGACTACTAAATTGCGTGTAGTAACGATGAAATTTGAGACCTACAAGATGGTTCCAAGTGCCAGTATGGTAGAGCATCTTAGGAAGATGTTGTCAATGATACATGATTTGAAAGCCGCTGGAAACATCTTGACTGATGAGAAACATATTCTCGTTGTTCTGAGATCCCTACCTAATTCATGGGAGCACATGAAGCTCATTATGACACACAATGAGAACATTAAAATGTTCATTGATTTGGTATGTTATCTTGAGCTTGAGGTAGAACGTCAAACCACGAGGTCTAACGGCACTACGCTCTTAGTCGAACTAGCGAAGTGCAAGACATCCAAGTCTAGGCGCAAGCGCAAGGGTAAGGTTCCCAAACATGAGAGAAACAACTCAGAAAGCGCCCAAGGCAAGCAGAGGTACCAAGCACCCTAGAAAGAAGCGTTGAGGAAAGAGAGATATGTCCAAAGTGATCTACTACAACTATGATAGGTTCGAACACTTCACTTGTGATTGTACTGAGCAGAAACATATAAGAACTAACCCAACCTCTAACTTGTGTTCCATGGCTTGCACTGATGTCTTGTTTTCTCATTCTAGTCTTAATTGGATTCTAGATTTCAAAGCTAGCAAATACATAGCCAGAGGCCAATATGGATTTGTGGATTACAGACGATACTAATTGGAGTCAGAAAGTATACATGAGGAAAAGTACCAGTGTAGATGTGTTAGAGTTGACACATGCCTGCTAAAGACACGAGAGACCCGCGCACTGAAGCTTCATGATATACTATGTGTACCCGTCATTTGTCGCAGTCTCATATCAGTAGTAAAGTTACTTATACTAGGTTTTTCTATTATTTCCAGTAGAGATTGTGTTTTAATTTCTTTATAGTCAATTTTATATGGTAGAAGATTTATTTCTGATAAGTTGTTCAAATTGAATATTGATTATTCAAGTAACATAAATTTGGTTTCTTATTTCACTTTCAATAACAATGATTTTATTATTTCTAATTTATTGAGATGGCATGCTAGACTAGGCCACATAGGATTAGAGAGGGAAAAAATAATTCATTTGGTTTCTCTTGTTATTATTGTTGTTGTATTATATTGCTGAGTAAATGTTCAGCTTTGGTTTTCACCAAAAAAAAAAAAAAAAAAATTGTTCAGCTTTGGATGCTTTATTTGATGTTGGGAGAAAGAAAAAAAGATCTTTCAAATCCTTGAAAACAAATTTAAGGGACAGAAATCTCACATTAATATTTCAATAAAGTAACTAAAATGTCCACTATTCTTCTAATCAATCAATGACTTTATCAAGTGCATTCAGTTAAGAGGGTAATGGATATATTTGTCATTTGATTGAAATATAAATTTAAGATTTATGCTCTAACCAAATTAAGGCCTGAAATAGAGTCATCCATTTTAATTTTATAATTAGGGGTAGAGGAATATTATATTATATTATATATATATATATATATATATATTCTAAAATATTAGAAAAGGATAAAAGAATCAGTTTCTTTTTTTTTTTTGGGGAAAAAAACCAAAAAAAAAAAAATCAGTTCCTTAAATTCATTGCTACAAAACATTACTTAACCTTGTCTTTTGTGAATAGACTTTTGTTATAGGGCTATTCTGGTAATTTGCGATAATTTTTGTTATTAAAAAAAAACAAAAAGATAATCTTCAAAGTGAAGGATATCATTGTCATTTTGGAATTCTATATGCGTGTATCTGTCCGTCTCCGTGCACGAGAGAAAAGAAAAAAGGGAAAAGAAAATTTTGTGACGTAGTCTTTTTGAGATTGTCCTTTCAACGCATTTCAGTCTTTGTCAAGGCTAGTTTCGTCATTTAGTACCTTATCAATGTCCTCCACGTTAACGTCGATAATTGGATGGTTCTTTTAAGCCGCCCAATGGAGATATATATATAAATATAAACTTTCCTGCTTTTGCGGAGATACCCATATTAACTAGCACAAAATATCAAAAATACCTCTACTCTTTCTCTACAATGTCAAACTAAACCATACCCTTTTTCATCTTTCTGCTTTTCCAAAGCGAATTGGACGGACGGAGATCATCGAGCTGGTGCAGCACTAGGGCTTGATGGCGAAGTAAAGTCAATAAGTGGGTGAGCAAGACACGTGGGTGAATCTTATTGGTGGAATAGCGCATTGTATATAACTTCGAACCACTAACGTAGGGTCCATGTAAGCTTGTTCTTTGTAACATGAGTCATGCCAATTTACATTTAACAATGACTTGGGGCCTTAGGCTGTGTTTGGACTGGTTTGCGCGGTTGGATAAGCCGCTCCATGGGAGCACTTATCCACAGCAACAATAAACTGCTTACTTTAAAAAAATTACGTTTGGTAAATACACTTATTTAAGTGCTTAAAGTTTAGAGGTAAAATATGTATTCAGGTTAGAAATAACATTTATTTAAGTGTTTATAAAAATTTAGGGGTAAAATAGGTGTTATAAAAATATTATTAAAGTGCAGAAATAGCTTCGTTCATAAGTGATAAAAGAAGCTTCATAAGTGATAAAAGAAGCTGCTCTCAGTAACTTCTCCTTATGGAAAGTCTTCCTCTATTTTTTATAGATAAGCACTTACCCATTAGGTATTACCAAACACACTTTTAATTTTAAAAAGTAATAAGTTATAAGATGAAATAAGCAATTATATAAGCAGGACAAACACAGCCTAAAGGGAGTAGAAATATTATCTTCAGAAAGTGTTTTTTTTTTAATGGCAGACAACAACACTAGGATTTGAAATGCCTCCAGAACATGGACGAAGTGAGTTCTATTTAATCAACTAGTGTAATACTATAATCTCTTTTAGTGAATGAGCTGTTTGGATGTGCCTATTTTGATGCATTTTGAAGGGTTTAAAGAGTTAAAATGCATCACTAATAACTTATTATACCCATTTGTTTATGCATTGTAAACCAATTGATTATTTGAAAAAAAAAGTTTTTTTGTTATTATTATTATTATTATATTTTTTTTTAAGGTTGTCACATCTTCAATTGTTGGATATGTTTGAATAATGGGATTGAGATCCAAACAGACTCTAATTGTCTTAATCAATGCAATTTATGTGAATCAACAAGTCATTAGTCTTATTGGGATGAAAAAAAGATTAGGGTGGCATATGCCTTATAAAAAATTCAAATCACATTGACTCACATCCAAAGAGTAGGTGACTAATCAGGATTACAATTGATAAGACATCTTGCATAGGCCAAAGCATAAATTACCATCACATTCCATCGAAAGATCTTAGCGTTAAGATCAATGGGCTAAAGATCAATCAATGCACATAGATATATGTAGTTCGACGAAAAGAAGTTCCCACCAAGTCATAAACGAATTAGAATTATAACTTATACTTCGATCCGATATATAGGACAAATTTTCAATGGACCCTTATCTATTACAGGGGCTCTGCCTGTGCACCCTCTAACCTTATGATACTAATCTGCACAACAAATTACTCGTCACCCGAGAGAGGATCTCTACCCATGGTGCTTCGCTCCGCCCCACACCATTGGTCCACATAATAATCGTCTATCAATTATACGATATTTGTAAATTTATTTTTAAAAATAATTTTATATAAATATATTATTAAAACAAGTTATAGATGGTAATCTTATAAGAACATGAGCCAATGATGGAAGTACCATCCCACGAAAATATTGCAGAGGGGGAGAAAGAAAATTAAAAGTATAACTAAAATTTCTTATATTAATATAAAAAATTAACAAAAAAACAAGGTATCTAAAAAATGTAGGACATACCTAATTAATCTGTCATTTGTCTCTGTTTTTCCTTATAATAGACTTTGAAGACAACTCAAAAGCCATTTCAATGTCTTGAGACATATGGGTCAATACACACTATGGGTCCTAAACAGTTGGTTTCTTTAGAGAAAATGACACCTGCTTGTGTCTCCATTTTGTGGTCTATCTGGTTTCTTTTATTAATATTTTTCATTTTAATGAGGTCCCCCACAATAAGTCCATAAAACAAAATACTAGAAAGTAAATTTGAAAATAATCATAATTATAAGGAAAAAGAAAAACACTTTTTTTTTTTAATATATCTCACTTGACATCTTCAATTCATATTTGTTGTTTTTTGATGTTGACATGTTTGTTTACTTTAATTACTAAGGTTATGTTTGAAACTTTGGATTTCTAGAGAAAAGAAAAGAAAATGTTAGAAAAATTAATTTCTTCTGTTTGGTTGGAGAAAGAAATAGACGAGAATAGAGAAAATTAAAAAAAATTCTCTTTGGAGATCAAAACCTTTTTCCTCAAAATGGTAAAGATTTTGAAAAAAAAGACTACTCTTCAATACTCCAACTTAATCCATGACATCTCTTGTATTTCCTTAAGGGTGTGTTTGGTTGGTGGGAAAGCATGGGGAATGAAAGTATTTAGCTACTTTCTCATGATTTTTTGGTATTTGGATGATGGAAAAATGTGGGGTCCATTGGAAAATACTTTTCCTAACTGTCTCAAATTCTAGTCAAACACCATATTTCTTTTCTTCTCAAAACGAAGGGGAAACGTCGGAAATGAAAGTAAAGTAATCGCAACCATTTTCTCTTAACTTATTGAGAATTAAAGGGGGCGGGGCGTTGGTTTTTTTTTTTTTTTTTTTAATACTATGAATAGTTGGGAATTAAGGTAATTAAAAAAAAAAAAAAAAAAAACCTTGATTGTTGGGAATGAACATTTTATCTTCTTCTTCTTCTTCTTTTTTTTCTCGCAAATATCTGATTCTTAATGGGTGCCCATTAGATACCCACTACCTATTATACTAAATAGATATTAAAAATATTTATTTGAACTATATTAATATTATTTCATTATCGTGATAGTGATCTCATTTAAAAACTTAGATTTATCTAAATTTAGATAAAATATTTACAATAACAAATATTGCACACTATCCATAACATAATATATAAGACAAGATATAATTTTTACAGTTTGATAACTTTCCTTTCCTATACAATTTTCCTGTTATCCAAACACTATTATCTATATTTTCAGTCAAATTCTTACTTTCCTTTCCAGACAACCAAACAGCACCACGAAAAATAGTTTTACTTTTCTACTTTTATTTTCTTTACTTTATTTTACTTTCTATTTACTTTCCTTTCCCACGCTACTTTCCGACCAACCAAACACACCCTAATAGTTAATCAACCTATCGGACTATATGAGAACTCAACAGAAAATTGTTGAAATTGGCGGAAGTTGATTTTCTTTTCCAATATATCTCATATTAACCAAGCACTTGAAAAAAACACTAATCCTTTTTTTTTTTTCACTTTTTTTTTTGTCTTCTAAAATCCAAAGTTCTAAACACAACCTAACTAGAAAATTATATGATTGTTTTTAAATTCACCTCTAGTGAAATTTCAAGAACTCCAATTTTCATATTTTAGACTTGTTGATCGGGATCGAGTAATAATAATAAACACAGTAAAAAGAAGATCAAACAATGCACACAAATCCACATGGTTCGACAAGTCTACGTCCACAGGAGAGAAGAAGTTTTCACTATGTCAAAAACAAATTAGGGTTATAACTTATACTCCTACTTGATACATAGGAGAAATTCCCCATATACCCCTACTGTACCGCATGATCCGTTCCTTGCATCCCATAATACTGACCCGCATAATGAGTTACCCATGATCCAAGGAAGGACCTCTCCCCATGGTGCTCCCCTCCGCCCCATGGGACCCCTCAGGTTCCTCCCTTAGATCTTGAGACTAGTGGATATGAGCCACTACTGTCTCTAACAAGACTCTCAAGTAATAAGAGATAAGAATGAGTGAATCAAAGCTTTTTAATATATTGTTGAGACCTTCCCTTGAGTCTATATCTTTCTCCTCTTCATCTCTCACTCTTCCCATGTGACAAAGCAATCCAAAAGGGTTTTGTCTACCCCAACCAATCTTCTTCTGGACCATTAATCCACTACGATCCAAGACTTTTCTCCCCTTCTTTTCTTATTTCTATTACAAACTAATCTATCCTTCCCTCTATCATGACCTCATTTACTTGGACATTTAGCCCATGCATGTTTAATATTATAAACATTACTTCAAACTAATTGTGAAAAAAAAGGATGAAATGACAACCATAGCCCTTAAAGTAATAAAAATGACTATGAAAACCATGAACACAAGGAGGCTCCATATCCACTGCTAGTTATAAAGCTAGAAAAGAAGAAAGGATGGTGGTGATTGCAGTCAGAGATCCAACTTTGAAAGCCTTTTAGAGGACTGATCCAACTAGAATTTGCCATGTGGCAATGCACTATGAACTGGTGAACCATATAATGTTTATGCACAGTTTAAATGTCTTGTAAAAAGCAGAAAAAAGGCAGTTTAGTTCATGCACGCCTAATCAGTATAATGGGTGGTGAATGAAGAAGAAAAAAAAAAATTATTAAATTGTAATTATATTTAATTGCAAGGTTGATTGCTTCTTTCTTTATTGGTTAATCTGCAAAAAAAAAAAAAAAAAATGATGACTAGTGTGTCATGGCATCAGCTTGCTCGGCAATGTACTTAGTAGGGATAGTGGAGATCTACATAGGGGTATATTGGTCACCTTGTAAGTATCTTCCTCCATACGATAATCCAAGTCGTTTGAGTGTGGATACTATTATGTGTGATTCTAGTAATCACATATATCGATATAAGATGAGATCTGATTCGATCAAGGTTTCAAGGATTGGACCGGATCGGCTAGGACCGGTCCAATCGCAAGCCACAATACAACTATTGTATCATGAGGCTTTGGATCGGATCGGTCCAATCGATACTGATCTGGACCGGTCTAGTGATTGGATCGACCGTTCCAACCAATCTCTAGTTTTTTTTTTTTTTTTTTTATAAAATAAAGGGTCCAACTAGTATTGGCCTGGATCGGTCCGATACCAACCGATCCTGACAGGTCTAGTCGCTCATTTTTTAAAAAATAAAAATCCAACTTTTGGAACGGACCTGGATCGACCGTATTACAGATAATCATGATAGAGTTGAATCAACCAAAGTTGGTTACGGATAAAGGAGGTTAACCAATTCTCACCAGCCTCCGGCACATGATCAAGATAGAGTTGAATCAAAAGATTTGATTCAATACTTGTCATTCACATGACCAAATATTGCATTTGCAGTTAATAAAGTGTGTCAATTCATGCACAACCCCCCCACTGATCACTGGTCCGCAACAAAACAAATTCTCCGTTATCTCAAATCAACCATTAATCATGAGATTGTGTTTAGCAAGGGCTCTCATCTACACCTTCAGTGTTTTTCTGATGTTGGCTGGGCTGGATACCCGGATGATCGAAGATCAATTGGAGGATGATATTGTATATTTTCTGGACCAAACCTTATATCATGGGCTTCTAACAAACAAAGAACGGTGGCCCGGTCCAATACCGAGGCCGAATATAAAGGATTGGCAAATGCAATTGCTGAATTAGTCTAGCTTCAATCGTTATTCTTTGAACTAGATATTGTGCTACCTAGAGGTCGAACACCATGGTGTGAAAATCTCGGTGCGACTTGCCTTACTGCAAATCCTATTTTTCATGCCCGGACAAAACATGTTGAGATAGATTTTCACTTTATATGAGACAAAAGCACGTCGAGATCTCGATATTCGATTCATTTCGTCAATTGACCAACTTGCTGATGTACTCACCAAGCCGTTACCACGAGTAAGATTTCAGAATCTTTGTTCCAAGCTTAACCTCCGATCATTGGAGTTTGACTTGAGAGGGGATATCAGAGATAATTATGATAGAGATGAATCAACCAAAGTTGGTTACGGATAAAGGAGGTTAACCAACTCTCTCCCTCATCTAGCACATGATCAAGATAGAGTTGAATCAAAAGATTTGATCTGATTTAATGTTGTAAACAGTTTGTAATTATCCAATAGTAATTACCTTAGGTAAATGAATCCAAATCCAAGAAGATATGGAAATGATTATTGGTGTATAAATTCAAAGGTGATTGAATGAGAAAAGCAACGATTCACATCAAGCTATTGAGTTATTATTCTACTGTTACTGTTAACTCTCGTAGGTCAGTACCGGCTGGTATCGCCGATCCAGATTGAGATTGTTCGAGACCAGTCCAATCCAAGATCTTGAGAATTATAACCTTGAAATCGATAGAGATTTTCTGCTGCAGATTCGAATTCGTGTGCCTAAGTTATATGTTTAAGTGCAGAATACATTGAGGTAACTTAAAACTCAACCATAACACTACCACTTGGAACAATGATAGAGACTGGGAGATGTTGTCCAGGTCCTTATGTAAAGTGTTTGAGTGAGATCCAATGTACCAAAAGCAAAAAAACTTAAAAGCTCAAACTTTATGAAAGCATTAAAAAGGTTTGTTGAAGCTCATTTTTTTTTGCCCTTACTGCAAACATAATCCAAAATTTTATTACTGTTTAGGGTCTTTAAACCATGGTAAACTTAAAAGAGGTTTTTGCATATTTTTAAGATAACATATTGGAGATCCAAACAGCCTCTAAATCTTTGAGAATATATAAAATTATTACTTGGCAGAAGACACGAACAGTTGAAAGAGATGAGATTCATTTTATAAGATAATCCCATTCCAAAAAAAGATAAAAAAAGGAAGAAACTATAATTATCCTCAACAATACAATAAAAATCAAAATTAATATGGCATTGGTCTTATCTTGCATTATAATAACCTTTTTCCTCTAGATCAAAGTACCTTACAACTTACATCTGTAAATACAACCAAGTCAGTCAAAGGCTAAATTTTCTTTATTTGATGTATTTTGATGCAATTTAGATGCTCTAAGATGTTAATCAAAAGTAACCCTAATTCTATGGGTCCTAACCAGTTAGATTTGCTATATTTGAAGAAGAAAAGATCTTTTCAAATATCTCCTCTCTATGACCTGTCTGTTTTTTTCTAGTAAACTTATCTTTAATGAATTCTCCTAACTTGTAAAATTGATTCATAATTAACTACAATTAAAAAAAAAAAAAAAAATTTGTGAGTGCCCAATAACTTGATTAAGAGAAAATAATTGAAAAAAAATACTTTCTCTCACTTGATACTGTTTTCGCTAATATTCGATATTATATCCTAACTAATATCTATATTTTTTTAATTATTAATTAGAAGAATTCATAATTCTTTCTTTTTTTTTTGGTCTAAACCACCCGGTGTCCGGAAACCACATAGCTCTAACTAAATCCGGATTCGAGCCGGGAAAGACCACGAAGGCGGCAAAGCTCTCCCACATATCGCAGCTGCATTCCCAAGGCTCGAATTCGAGACCTTTGGTTAAGCTAGAACAGACCCCCACCATCTGATCTACGCGCACGGTGGTATTCATAATTCTTTCTATCCCACTTAATTAGAATTTTAATAATTCCTATAACATTTCTTTCTTCTCATTTGGGTTTTTCGTGTAACAAAAGCAAAGACTTTGATTTTTAGACCTTCCCAAGTTTGAATCAATCCAAAGAAGGGATATGTCCACCACCCTAACTAATATTCTTTTGCCTCATTAATCATCCATCCTCCCAAAATTTTCTCTCCCCCACCATTTTCCTTGTTTGACTAAACTGCTCTCTCTCTCACTACCATGACCTCATTTTTTGGACAAAGCCATGAGCATTGCTAGTATTATAAACTTTATTTTAAACTAATTTAAGGGATTTATCTAGTTAATGACTCTAATCATTCGCCACGATTCGTGATTTAGTGATCTAAATTTTGCAAAAATAAAAAAATTGTCATATCTTGATTATACTAATTCTCATTTTAATATTTTTAACAGTGGGTAGGTTCGGCTCAAGTGGATGACCTCAAGGTTGCGACACCGAGCACCGTCCAAGCCAGCCGCAGGATCGACCCCACGAAAGTGGTTAGGGGAGAGGGACTTATTGTATTATTAAGTGAGAATTAATAGTTTCATTGATGGCTAAAATGCCCTTAATAGTCCTTAAATTGTAAGTAATGAGAATGAAAACCATAACCATTGGGGACATTGAAAACCATAACCATGGGTGCTCCATTTCCATTTGCAAAAGCTACCAAAAGAAAAAAAAAAAAAAAAAAAAAGGTGGTGATAGTGGTGAAAGATACAACTTTGAAAGATATCACTGGATTGAGCCAATTAGGATTTGCCATTAGCAATGCACTCGAATGCCATAACTGAGAAATTTTAAAAGTTGCTTAAAAAGTAGTTTAGGTCATACATGCATTATAACCCTTCCAAAAAAAATAAATAAAAAAAAAAAATCAAGATTATTCTTTATCTTAGTAGATTAATTTGCAATGAAAATAAGAAGGCCATCAGCCATTTTTTTTTCTTCCATGGTCTAATCTTGCTAATTAGTGAAGTAATTTAAAGCCTTTTTGAGGTCTCACATAGAAGTAGAGTAAAAGAACAAAACTAAGTTTAATTTTGATTCCTCAATGTCTATAAACTCAATATAAGTGGAATTTGGGAATTAGATGGGAAAGAGCTTTTTTTGCTTTTGTGAGGCCAACATTATTCTTAGAATATTTAGCACAAAAAGAAGTTATCCAAAGGAGAGGTGGGGTATTCATCAAAAAAAAAAAAAGGAGAGGTGGGGGTTTAAATATTTAAAACACTAATAGATTTGCCACAATAGACTCTATTAATGGTGTATTTTTTATTCCAAACATTTCAAGTGGCAGAAGCCCTTTGTTCTTGAACATTTTTATTTAAAAAATAAAATCTTCAACAGCTATTATGGTTGATTAGAGAGAGATTGCATTGTCAAATGGATAGTCTGGATCATCCTCATATCGATCACCTCCAATCAGATAAAGAAAAAGGGCCATATAAATGGGATATTTGCAACCGTGCCCTTATTTTAAGGTACATTTGCATTTACACCCACATTTTTTTCTTCTTATTTATATGTATCCCCTCTATTTATTATAATTGTTGCATCCATATCCTTTTAAGAAAGAACGATAAAACGATGAAGAAGAAATCAAAGCATACAAAGAAATAGATTTATGTGGTTCGGTAAATTGTACCTACGTCGATGGATGCACACCCAATTCTACTATTCTCCAAAGTTTAGAGTAATATGCTACAAAGAGAAGCCACAAAAATATGAATAAATATCCTGAAATTAGAGCTAAACATAATATGAGTAAGGTTACTATTATATTTGCTCAATACTAGCGGATCATCAGTAGTATTTCCGGGTTGCCCCAATAGCATCTCCATATAACAACATATCCTTGATGTTAAAATCTGCAAACTTTCATTAAATAACTACGATATTCATTTTATGGATCAAGGAACCAAGCAAGTTTGATCCCTTTAACGATTGTGTCGAAAACTTCCAAGTCTTCCTTTGGGACATGAAAGAATCAGTTTGCATCCTCATCATATTTTGATAGATTTGTAAACGATCTTACAAGATTATTTTGATCATTTTGTGAAAACAATAAGTCTAAAATGCAATTTCTAATATTAGGAGTACGGATGTAGCAAATTTGTTAAATAGTGGGATATAGATACAAGTATGTTATAAGGAATGAATACAAAATTTCGTTTGTATTATAAATACTAGCGGTGATATGTGCGATATTATACGTTGAAATTTCATTTAAAATTGAAAGAGGTGAAAACGGTTAAAATAATAGTCTTCTCTTAGAATGAACCAAAAAATTATATTATCCTTTATTATATTAAATATTTTATCATATTAAAGATTATATTTAGTTTTTTTTTTTTTTAAAATGACAAGCTTTCCAATATAGATTATTATGATTATTTAATAATTATAAAGAAGATCTTCGCAAATTTTAATGTCACGGGTACAAAATGCAATAATTATGATAAATGGATTGAAATAGATATAAAACAGAAGACACAAGGGGCACAGATGCAACCCCAAGAAAAAAAAAATCCCCCCACAAGGACTGAACTTAACTGCTCCACAGACCGACCAAACCCACTCAACTACCCACTTCAAACCTCACCAAATATACGTACTGAGCCCAGAGACTTGTATGTGATCCTAGCATGGATTTTTTTCATTTTTATTTTTAATAAAACTCAATTTCTTCTGTCTGGGGCCCTCTGTACAAGCCCCAAGTCACCATTGATGGTCATGGAAACCTTCTCTTATCAAATAGTTTTAACAGTGTTCCAAATGCATTTCTCCCGAGTCATTTGATGCAGTGGGGTACCCTCCCTGTCAAGGAAAGCTTTATGGGTCTTTGGACCATTTCTCACTTATCCTTGTTCTATTATAGGATGGACATGGCCCTACAAAGATAACTTCCATGAACAAATATCACATAATTTCAACTACATATATAGGACACCAGAAGGTGAAATAAAAAAAAAAAGAAAAAAATGGGATTAAAGAGGTATGAAAGAAAAACTTTCGTTCTTATTTTGCAATTCAAATCCAAATAAAGTTAGCTTGTTTTTTCTCTTCCATAAACAAATGTAATCAGACAAGATCAGTTAGTTCCCTGACAATTTCAGTAAGTTTTCTTCTGTAACACAACACATACAGATTCATATGAAGTACAGATTCATATGAAGAAGGGCGTTCTTCGACTATGGTAACCAAAATAGATGAAAGCACTCGAAAGATGGCAACCCTTCCGATTGGAAATCGGGACGGGAGAAACAAATGGGGGTTCAGGAGTCGCCACCAATCCTTTTTACGGTGTGATTAGACACCGGGACCTTATGAAATAACAACTAATGACTCCACTGGATGCGTACCAAGAGATCAATGGATTCGGAAGTTCGATTATGAGAATGGGAAAGATGTTAGGCACCCCACCTCATCCGGTCTAAACCGGTTACTTACTCATTGATTCCCCTATCATCCTCTCAAGCATTTGACTCAATTTGTGATTAACAAAAATGACAATTACACTATGACTTATGGACTCTATTTAGTGGACAAAAACAATCACACGTGTCTTAAGATTACCGACATTCTAACCTAAACAAGATTCTACATGAGGGGTTGAGGTGTATGTATCTAAAAGCCAATGAGAACCTAAAACCGGTAAGCCAACCTCTACACATGGATTTCTCTACATGCTTCTCAGGTCGTTTGGTTTGGGGTGGAGCGTTGGACGCCGACACCGGGGACAATGGTCTCCCGGCCGTAGGCCTACTAGACCCCTGGAGCGTAAGGTTTGCCACCGGGGACAAGGTCCGCCGTTTGCAAGCTTACAAAGCTCCCTAAATAGGTGATAATGGGTGAGACAATGTTTGTGAATTTATATGATGTATTTGTGATTCAAGCATGCATTTATTATAATGTAAAAGAAGCAAGATTGAAAATAAGCAAGAGATTTAGCATGAACAAACTACTTGTATGCGTAGAATGAAGAAAGAGAACTAATTACTATTATGCTTGAACAAAAAAGAAGCAAATAAGAAACTTAGAAGAAATATGCATGCTTAACCTATACTAATAACATGATTGAACAAATATTCTCGTAAAAATGAGTGATATAAAAGAACGTTATAAAAATGATTAGACATAGACTAACAAGTATCATTGATATGGAGAAAATGAAACTATCTAGATACAAAGAGAGTAACTACATTATTACATGGAGAGGGAAAACATAAACTATGTAAAAATGAATTAACCTAATAAAAGACCAAGTATAAAGAGAGTCATTCTTCTATTGAATGAGAAGAAAACCCATCTTTTCTTGGTTTCACATACACACAAAAGTGTAACTACATGAGAAAAAGAAAGAAAACTTATGTAGA
>JAUPMG010035285.1:0-14498 GCA_031762675.1 Pachysandra terminalis | reverse complement strand
CCTGGGACCTAATTCTAATCTAATAAGTATAAGTATATTTTTGGGAATTTCAATTGAAATAATAAAAATCTATTTCCCGGTTCAACTGCCTATAATCCACGCAAAGACGAAGTGAACCATCCTTCTTCTTCACAAACAACACTGGCGCTCCCCACGGTGATATACTCGGCCTGATGAATCCAAGTGCAATCAAACCGTCTAACTGTTCCTTCAACTCTCGCAATTCAGTCGGAGCCATCCGATAAGTAGCAAGCGAAATAGGAGCAGTACCCGGCACTAGTTCTATGCTGAATTCTATCTCCCGTTTAGGTGGTAAACCCAGAATCTCTTGAAATACAATGCTGAAATCTCTGACTACAGGAATATCCTCCAAAGATAGCTGATGATCCTCACCCGTAGCACACAGAAACTCAGCTTGATATGAATCCAACTTAGTCCCCAGAAAAGTCAAACAAGGACCTCCAGGAAAATCGAATACAACCGACTTCTCAAAACAATTCACTCAGGCATGATAAGCAGATAGCCAATCCATACCGAGGATCAAGTCAAAGTCGAGCAAATCCAATACTACTAAGTCAGCCTCTAAATTAAAGTCACCTACTCTCACCACACAAGCACGACATACTCGGTGCAGAGTAGCGATCTCTCCCACTGGATTGACAATACTCAACGGAGACTTCAAACAACTCGGTTGCAGACCCAAAAACAACACATGACTACTGGATATAAAAGAATGAGACGCACCAAAATCGAATAAAACATGGGCTGGAGTATGGAATAGATGAATAATACCTTCCACCACTGCATTGGTAGCCTGGTCATCTCTAGGAACTGCTGCATCAATCATAGCGTTAGCTCTGCCAACCTGCACTGGCCTCTGCTGAACTGGTCTACCATCTCTCCTGGGTGCTTTACAACGGTTCTGCAAATGGCCCTCTCTACCACAGTTGTAGCACACTCTCGGTCCCTGCCGACGAAACTGTTGATCCTGACAGAACTGCTGATCCTGGAGAGGTAACGGCTGTCTCTGTGCTACAGGAGTAGCTGCAATCGCTTGCGAAATAATTGCCTGCTGGGTACTGGCTGGTCTAGCATCAGTGCTCTGCTTCCTGTCAGTCGACTGCCTCTGGGAATATGGCTGATATCGTCCCCTGCCGAATCTTGGCTGATCTCTCTGAGATGAACCTCAGTCCAAGTCCCGCTCCACATGGCGTGCACAATCAAGAACCTCGGCATACGTCCTGAGTCTCAACGGAATCACTCTAGATCGAATCGCTGGTCGTAGACCCTCCTCGAACTTAGTAGCTTTGTCCGCATCGTTCACTATCATATGAGGTGCGTATCATGACATCATCGCGAACCTGGCCTCATACTGAGCTACAGAAAGCGAACCCTGCTCTAGCCTCATGAAATCTGTAGCCATCTACCTCCTATAACTGCTCGGCACATAGGTGTCGAGAAACTGCTCACTAAACTCCTCCCAGGTCATAACTCCTGTCCAATTCCTCTCCACCATCTCCCACCAGTGAAGAGCTTCACACTTCAGCATGAAGGTGACTAAAGGAACACGTTGCTCATTCAGACACTCCATGGTCCGAAAAATCCTCTCTACATCTGAAAGCCAATCCTGCGCCTCGCTCAGCTCACCCAAACCTCCATAAGTAGGTGGTGACATCCTCTGAAATCGCTGCAGCCATGGAATTAGAGCTGTTGCTACCACCTGTCTCTCCTCAGTCCTCAGTAACTGATCTCTCTGAATTGTCGCAATATCTCCTAGAATCTGGTAAATACCATCCAACCTAGAATCCACATCCGCTCGAGTCTCAGATGATGAAGCCTCACCAGCTGCAGATCTACCTCTTCTTCCAGCCATCTACAATTACACAAAAACTATCAGATTTCTATCTTACTCCTTCTATCCTATTGTTCGCATGCATAAGTTTTCATACAATTCAATCAACACACAACCTAGATTTGATTTCTATGTTTCTCCATCCTAACTTCTAGTTTCTATGTGATACCTAATTCTAAAGTCCTTTATCATCCTTACTTGATTACAAACCTAAGTCAGTTTTTACACAAACCTAGGCTCTGATACCAATCTGTCACAACCCAAAACCCGTGACACGAATCCCTATGAGGGCATCACGAATCTCAAGGTGTGACCTTCGGGATCAATTTCTGGACCGCGGAATTCCATATTTGTAATCACAATAAGGATGTGGAAAATAAAACTAATCTTATAAGAATCTCAGACTACGGAAGCAACTACCATAATAATTGAATAAATGAACTAATAATCAATAATCCTAATGGCACTCAGCTGGGCCAACCTATTACAAACTGAAATTAATAGCCATCCACTAAAGTCTGAACATAAAATAAACTAAGGAAATAACAGTCAATCATCTATAGCTTCACGGTCTCCATCTGGACCTATAACATAAAACGTTACAGTGAGCTTGGAATGCCCATATAAGTACATAACCATCATTCTCAAAAACATACATACATACATATATATATATTTTCCTACCGATGAACAGATCTCGATTATTCTCCTAAGTTAATTAAATTTATATAATCTCATTCTTCTCATGCTTATGTTCTTAGATCATGCATTATATTTAATATAATGAAATCAAGCTTAATGTATCATGTGTATTGTACAGAATTTTAGGTTTTGTATCAATGTAAATAAAACATGTACGAGACTTAAAAGTTATATACAAGCATACAAAATCCGAAATTGTAATACTCACAACAGAGAAATCTAATACAGTAATCACAAAACATAGAGAAATCAGAGAATGTACTTACCTCTGTTGTTGTGCAATAAACACAAAGATCCTCTCTTCTTCTTCCTTCTTCTTCTTGCTGCAAGATTTACCCAAAACTCAGATCTCAAACTCTCTTTCAACTCTCCAACAAAACTCTTCTCCCGGATACTCTCTTGGGTTGAAATAGGAGAGAATGAGGATCCCTTGATTCTCTTCTCTTTCTTTCCCACTCCAATACGACTTGCTCATATAAGTTATCTATATAATAACACTCTTTACCCCATTATTAAAATATTTACACTAAAACCCCAATATAAGAATTTTAAATTATTACTACACTTCTGAGCTCATTAAATGCACAACCATATACATATAATAATTAAAATAATTACATAAAAATGAATAAAATTAATTTAAAGAGTTTAGGTCACTACACCCATGCACCTCCATATCAGTATAGTGATGAGAGGGAGGTTGAAATGTGAAAATGAGATTGAAAGAATCTCAGAAAAAGAAAAATATGATATGAAATATCTATGGTGTCCCTCAAGAAGGGACTAGATATGTATTAGTTCAAGATGAACTAAGGGTGAGGGATTTGCTACCCCAACAGCCCAGGACGATATATGATATATAATTGATGTACAAAAGATGATAACTTGATATACTGTGAATAGAGGTTGGCAACGGAGGGACATGTGGACATAGATGGTCTTGCCCTTGGACCTGATGGGGACGTGGACATATATGGTCTTGCCCCAGGTTCTCAGATAAAAATAAAGGCAGGACTTGTATTCCCGAGGGTTGAAACCCCTTAAAACCGTGGTGTACACATGGAATCAGTGAGTATCTGCTGATTGATGCTTAGCTGGATCTGGCGTTGCTGTCCATGTCACAATATGATCAAGTCATGCATACTTGCATTCATGTGATTGGCAGACCATTGTGATTGGTCTTATTATATTGTCCATGTCATGGCATGTAAATGAGAAACTTTGCATAAATCATGGCATTACATGCATGACTATATGAAAATCTGATTATTCTTTAGTTTTGTACTATATACTTGCTGAGCCGTGTAGCTCAGGCCATTGTGGCATAAATATTTCAGGTATTGTAAACTTTCCTGACAACTCCTGAGAGAGATGGTGAGGAGATTGAAAACTCAAAGCGTCAAGACCACGCATTTTGCTTGATGTGAGGTTTGACCCTTGATGTGGGTCTTGTGTATAGGTTTGGGTTTGTAGATATTGTAAATTATGTAAATGGGATATTGTGTTAGAAGTTTTTGATATTATGTATATATTTCAGTTGTGATCTGAGTTTATTTCCACTGCAGTTAAATGTTTACTTTTTGCTCATTATTTGCATAATTATGGTTATACCACTCTCATGATGTTTAGTTAGTAATTAAATGGTTAATTGAGAGTGAGAGTCACGGCTTGGAATACTGGACTATGCACGTGAGAGTACACGTATCATACTCTGGGGATTCGGGTTGTGACAAAGTGGTATCAGAGCATAAGAGCAAAAAGTATTTGAGAATAGAAGGAAGGAGTAGTAGACTTAAGAAGGGTATGGTGTATGGAATGAGTGATTGATTGTTAGGATATTGTGATGTGTGTGGTAGCTAAGTGATATATTTGTGATAACTTCTTATTCCCTCAACTATTAAATTTCAGTATGGCGGGAAGAAGAAGGGCTAGAACATCACAAGCCGAGTCTAGTAATGAACCAGACTCTAGAGAGCTTGCGATGATGCATATGTACCACATGATGGAGAATTTGGTAGAGGCAGTGAGGCCAACAGAAGGTTCTTTTATGAAAATATTAGAAAATTTTAAGAAGTTGGGTCCGTCAGTATTCAAGGGAACTCTTAATCCTACAGAAGCTCAGGAATGGATAGATCAACTGGAACACAATTTTGAAGTGTTGGGTTGTACTAGCCAGGAGAAAACTAAACTGACTGTTTTCATTTTTGAAGGGGAAGCAAGAAGGTGGTGGAAATCAGTAGTAGTCCCAGGAGAGGAAGTGGTGACCTGGGAAGTGTTTAAGACACGCTTTTGGGATAAATATTTTCCAAGGAGTGTGAGAAAAGAGAACATTGAGTTTTTGCACTTACAACAGGGCAACATGACAGTGTCTGAGTATGAAGCTAAATTTACTGAACTATCGCAGTTTGCTCCACATTCCATAGATACGGAAGATCAGAAGATTTTATTGTTTGAACAAGGTCTGAAAGGTAACATCAAGGGAAGGATGACTGTGAGGGAATACTCATCATATAACGATGTAGTAGACACGACCAGAATGGTAGAGAAAAATAATTTGGAGTATCAGAAGATAATAGATCAGCAGAAGAAGAATCAGAAAGAGAAAGGAAAGAAGGCAGTGGCCACTGAAGAGGGTCAGAAAGAAGGAAAGAGGAAGATGGATGAAAGAATGCAAACATCAGAAACACCTCAATCCGTGTCACAAACAGGGTATGCCCGAGATATTACATGTTACAATTGTGGTAGAAAGGGACACTTCAAGAGAGATTGTCGAGCACCTCCAAGAGATACTTCGCAACAGACCAGACAATCTCAGTACAGTGCAGCTTCATCGTCGATTCCTCGACCTTATTATCCACATCCTCGGGGCAGATTTCAGACATCTACTTATCGGCCAGCACCTCAGTTTCAACAACAGTATAGACCTGCTGGTTCTGGTTCGACTACAGCTGTCACAACCCAAATCGGAAATTCCCAATTTCATAGGTTTTCCAGTTCAAGAGTAACCTTCACCTCGTATTTCTACGAGAGTGGCTCAATGCGGAAGTCCAACAGTTCTAGTAAGATATAAGTAACTATCAAAACACCTTAAAATTTAAACTTCTACAATTCTAGGCATACAGTCTAAGTCTAGACTAAAAGGTAAAACATACTGATATCAAAGTGCGCTACCAATCCGAACTAGCTCGATGCGTCTAAGCTCCTGAACCTGAAAATATTAAATACAAAACTAAACTACACTAAAGTTAACACTAAACTAAACACTAAACTAGATTAGATGAAATACTAATCTAGATTAGATGAAATACTAATCCAAATTAGATTAAATACTAATCTAGGTTAGATTTAAGGTTAATCCCTATTAGTTTAACCACTAATCTAGATTAGATCAAATGCTAATTTAAATTAGATTAAATACAAATCTAGGTTAGGTTATTTATATATGCTAAGCTAAATTAGATTAAATTCTAATCTAGGTTAGAGTAGATGTTTAACCCCCATAGATTAAACACTAATCCATATTAGATTAAAAACTAATTTAGATTAGATCTAAATGAATTAAACCATGATGAATATCAGGCCACATGTCGTATAGACGAGACACTAGCACTAATATCAAATGATATGCTGTAACAGATACAAAATGATGTGTTTCCTTGGTGGCAAAGCCTACATTTAGGATGCTCCTATAGAAGACACCCACTCCTCTTTTCTTTTGGCCCTGACGAACATCAGCACTGAAGACATCCCCCACCCCTATCGGCCCAATCTATTTCTTGGCACCGACGAGCTTCAGTTCCATGGCATCCCCCCCCTCTCTCTATCGGCCCACCCAGTTGACCCAACGATCTGAATCAACTGTAGGAAACATACATTTAGCATACAGTACAAAAATGAACATAGTAAAGAGAAACCAGGACTGCAGCACAGACAGTATTCTCCCCGGATAGCTAACTACACATAGATTGCTTATCACAGCCAATCAAGGGTAATCATCATCACATCGCAAGACTATCGAGGTTCCCTATGTGGGTCCAGTCGAGGCTCGAGCATGATCAATCCGTCTACTCGTAGGACAATGGATTTCCTATAAGTCTGTCTTCCCAATGTCAGTCTAAACCCAGGGGTATTATATGGGGTATCAGACTGGGCCATCACAGCCGGTATAAGTCAACTCATTTATTCACAACATATTCATTTAATGGAAATGGAAACATATAATAAGACCATACGCATATATTCACAACAACAACCATATGGGCACGTTCCCATAATCTAGATTACTGAAATTAAACACACGTCTTACTAACTAGAAATTTAAAGCATTCTAACGATTACCAATCTAATTGTTACCAAATTTAAAGCATACTAATTGTTACCAGTCTAACATTTCTATATTGGAAAGCAATAAAAGTATAAATCCTACTAACTAGAAACTTGAAAACCTACTCATCTAAACCTCATAAGCCTACAAAGAAATGACTTTGCTTGATCCCTTGGATCAAACCAAAACAATCCTCACATCAGGCTCATATATTCAAAGTGCTACTATAGGAGGGTTTTACACATCCACACAACTCTCAAACGAATCCTCGCATGTGTATTATGATGGTATGAAGCTAATGAGAGGGTTCGAGGGTTACGCTTACAACGTTTCCCGAATTCCTACATTGCTCGGCTAAATCAAGAATACTCATATTTTGGATTGGAGGGTCATATTTTGCATCGGATGTCAAACTGACTGGGAAACAGGCCAAACACATGTAACTCATCGAGATACACGTGTGCGCCTTGGAATCAGGTCCATTGGACCATCATAGCCCTTCGGCAGGGTCTTCGGCTACCCTTCGGTCAACCGAAACACACCAAAGTGTGCTAAATGGGTTGGTTTCTTGGGATGTGGTCCAACTCGATCTCATTAGATGAGAAATCAAGTTAGATTGGTCAGTTTTGCCCTTCGGCTACCCCTCGGCTACTCGAATACCCTTCGCCTAGCCGAGGAAGGGGTTCGACGACCTCTCGGTACGCCGAACAGGGTCCATTTCAAGCCTATATTTCCTCTGAGATTCGGCGACCTTTTTAGGTGCGCCGAAGGTAAGCCAAAGCTCGGAATTTGGATTCCGGCCATAGGATTTGGTGAGGAGTGATGTCTCACTCTCACCTTGGTGTTTCTAATCTAATGGATGGTCAATTTGAACTAAATGAGATGTGTTGGAGGAATTCCTATCACGTCCTGAATCCCCAGACTATGACACGTGTACACACACGTGCATAAACTGGTATTCCAAGCCGTGGCTCTCACTCTCAATCACCCGTCCAATCATCATCAAACATCCATGAGAGTGGTAATCCATAATCATATAATAATTGAGCAAAAAGTAAACAATCAAATGCAGCAGAATCAACATCGGATCGCAATATAAATATACACATCAAACCATGCTTCAAACATTAAGATGCATAAAATCTCTATTACAACATTCACACAATAAGATACGATCTCAAAAACATAAATAAGACCCACATCAAAGGGTCAACACACATACATGCTATACTCACTTTCTCGACTCTTCAAATTCTGGATCTCATCACAACCTCCCTCAGGAGCCTCATCAGGACGATTTACTGAACCGAAAATGATAATGCCACAAAGGCTTAAGCTACACAACTCAGCAAGTATATAGCACAAAAATAAAGAATTATCGGATAATCATATGATCCTATTTTATGCACAGTTTATCATCTAACCGATATGACGAACATACTAAGATAACCTCAATTCCTATGCTCTACCAATCACATGACGGATTATCATTCGTATGATATAACGAAACCATTGTAATAATATTCATTGCTGTAATCTGCCCATCACATAATTGAACATCTCACAACATAACTGATCATCGTATAATACCCTTTTATCACCTAACCGCTATGCTTATCACATACTTACCTTATACATACATACCTTTATAACATATTTGCCTTTATCACTGTTTACCTTTCATCACACATCTTATTACTTTATTACATACTTACATCTTCTCACAAATCTTTATCTGAGAATTGAGGTAAGACCACATGTCTACTAGCACCCAGCCTCACCAAGGGTAAGACCACATGTCTACTAGCACCTTGGTACCACCAACTTCTCACAACCCTTTATCTGAGGACTGAAGTAAGATCACATGTCTACTAGCACCCAACCTCACCAAGGGTAAGACCACATGTCTATTAGCACCTTAGTACGACCTTCACTCACAAACCTTTATCTGGGCTATTGGGATAACTAATCTCTCACCCTTATCTCTTTTATAATCATACACATCTGTACCATATAACTATCCTGGGCTGTTGGGATAACTAGATCCCTCACCCTTATAGCTTTTTATAATAATACACCACTAGTCCCATCGAGTGGGACACGACATATATATATATATATATATATATATATTTATTTATTTTTATTTTATAAAACGTTTTCTCAATTCTCACTAATTATAGCACAATCTGATATTTCACATTTTTTTTTCACTAGGCTAGATACCTCTATTGGGTATTCCTACAAAGCCTAATAACATTTCATTTTACTTAGAATTGAAACCCTCGACATCCCAAACCGATATATAGTTCTGTTTTCAAAGGAGGTCAAACGCCTGCTTGGTCGCTCGATCGCCTTTGGCGCTCGATCGACAATGCTGGGCGCTCCATCGCCAACCCAGAAATCGTTATTTTTCTGCGATTTACTGATTTTAATTCCATACAAACCAACTATATTACATTTTATCTACTAAATTCATTCAATTTATTACCCAAAACCTACATACATCAATTTAATTTCATTTCCCTTTCAACTATACAAAATCATACGAGATTCGACAATAATTGATCTAGATTTGAACTAGATACTTACCAGTGTCGTAGAAATCCGAAAACCGCTAAATTTGCAAAAATTTTCTTCTTTTCTTTCGGCTTTCCCGGCCTTCCCGCGCTCGGAGCCGACCTCGGCTCGCCGTTATCCTTTTTATCCTCTTCTTTGTTACTCTCCCTCTTCTAAGTCGGCATAAGCTTGTTATGCCGACTTAAAAGAGAGACAACGATTATATATAAAATATATTTTTTTTCTTTACTTTTGGTTTTACTACCGTACTAAGCGGTAGTACTAAATTCATATACTTCTGAGTCTACTTTAAGTTTTTATACAGTACAACACGGTAGTACATCACTCGTGTATTGCCGTTACATAATTACGCGCATTTAACTCAATTTAAACCCAATTAATTTAATCAAACCGCATAATTAATCCTCAATTACTAATTAACCAATTCTGGAATTCAGGAATATTACAATTCCCCCATCTCATGCCTATTTAGTGTTTGACCTAATTTCCTAGAGATACACATGGAAGGTTCAGGGTGTGGGAGTTCATCCTATACATGAATTCTAGGTTAAACCACATGGAGAATGGTTGATTTCATGCAATTCTCCATGCCTTCAAAATGGAAAAACAAGAATGAATACAAGACAGTGTAGTATACTCAACTTAGGGCTTCGCCGGATTCGATGTCGGTGAATGGCCGGAGTAGTAACGGCAACGACCAACGGCACACAACCCCTTGGCTTTCTTCCTTGGGCTCCAAAGCACCATGAGAGAGAAGAGAGAGTTAGGGTTTTGAGATATTATGGAAAAATATCTAAGTGTTCTATTTATAGGGCTTCGGGGTAATTTCGGAATTCTTTTCCAGTTGCGGGGGCATTTTGGGGTTTTGGTCGATATCTTTTCCGACAGAAGTCGCAAGTTGACCCTAATAGAAAGCTTAGCTCTATTGAGTTGAAGCAGATGATTTGAGTCTGCTAACTCAAATTATAATTTTTATTCAATTATTCTCATAATAATTCCTAATTGTCGGAATTGCTGAGTTGGGGCTAATTTCCCGACTCGCTTAAATTTTCTGAAGTTGGTCCTATGAATTGTGATCAGGGTTCAGTTGGTTTCTGATCTAGATGATTAGCTTGAGTTCCTTAATTATTTGAATTAATTAGGCCATTATGCTTAATTAATTAAGAATCGAAAATCAGCTTGTTACAACAACATTTCGTCTGCCACCCCAGCAGCGACCACAGTCAGTGCATAGACCTTATCAGCCGCAGGCTGGTAGACTTCAGGCTATTGCTGCTCCACCTAGAGTGAGGCAGGAGGATGACAGAGATACGAGGATGTCAGGAGGAGTAATGGAAGGTATTTTACCACTTTTCTCTACAAATGCATACGTATTGTTTGATACTGGTGCTTCCCATTCCTTTGTATCGCTTGCATTTGCTCATGTGATGAATCTGCATTATAAAGCCATGCATGTTAATGTGTTTGTGGAGAATCCACTTGGTGGCTCTTTAGTATTGAATGAGGTATGTCCTGCATGTGCCATATCATTGGAAGGAGTAGAGACTCCTGTTTATTTGATTATTCTGAACATGAAACAATATGATGTGATATTGGGTATGGACTGGTTGACAGCCTACCGTGTGATATTAGACTGCTACAGTAGAGTAGTTACTTTTGAAATTCTCGGAGGACCACGTATAAAAGTTAAGAGGCTTCGATCTGATTTGTCTGATCAGCTACCTATCCTTGACTTGTGGTCTTTGGAAGGGAAAGAGTATGAGATGATTCCAATGGTATGTCAGTTCAGTAGAGTATTTCAAGATATTTCTGGACTTCCTCCTTGAAGAGGTAGAATTTTCTATTGATCTAATTCTGGGTACAAATCCTATTGCTTTACTTGCATATAGAATGGCACCTGTGGAGTTAGTTGAATTGAAGCATCAGCTGGATGAATTGCTCAGTATGGGATTTATTCGTCCTAGTTCATCATCTTGGGGAGCCCCAATATTATTTGTAAAGAATAAAGACGGAACTCTAAGATTGTGTGTGGACTATAGGAAACTGAATCAGGTTACAGTTAAGAATAAATATCCATTATCTCGTATTAAAGATCTCTTTGATCAGCTCAAGGGAGCTTGTTATTTTTCAAAGATTGATCTAAGAACGGGTTATCACCAATTGAGAATTAAGGAAACTGACATTCCTAAATCTGCATTCAGAACTCGGTATGGCCATTTTGAATTTGTCGTCATGCCATTTGGTTTGACCAATGCATCAACTGTGTTTATGGATTTAATGCATAGAATTTTTCGGCCGTATTTGGATCAGTTTGTCGTAGTTTTTGTAGACGACATTCTGATATATTCTAAATCAAGGAATGAACATGAAGAGCATCTTAGAATTGTTTTGCAACTTCTAGAAATTCATCAATTGTATGCAAAATTCAGTAAGTGCGATTTCTGGAAGGATGAAGTGAAATTGTTAGGTCATGTGGTTTCTAAGGAAGGTATTTCAGTAGATCCATCTAAAGTTGAAGCAGTAATGAACTGGGAGAGGCCTAAGAATGTATCTGAGATTCGTAGTTTCTTGGGATTAGCTGGATACTATAGAAGATTTATTGAGAATTTTTCTCGCATCTCTGTTCCTCTGACACGACTCACGAGAAAGGATGTGAAATATCAATGGGATGATGAGTGCGAGAAAGCTTTCATAACATTGAAGGAGAAGCTTACTTCAGCTCCAGTGCTAGTGTTACCTAGAAGTGGGGTTGCTTTTGAGATCTATACGGATGCTTCCTTATTGGGTCTTGGGTGTGTCCTTATGCAAGAACGATGTGTGATAGCATATGCTTCTAGACAACTCAAGATTCATGAAAGGAACTATCCAACCCATGATTTAGAATTGGCGACAGTAGTATTTGCTTTGAAGATCTGGAGACATTATTTGTATAGTGAGACTTTTGAAATCTTTTCAGATCATAAGAGTATGAAGTATCTGTTTTCTCAGAAAGAGCTGAATCTGAGGCAGCGTAGATGGATGAAACTGGTGTCGAGGCGGGTGTCTCCTCCATGTGGGCATCCTCTGAATCACTGAGTAAATTCCTCCTCCGCCGTCGACGTGCCGGAGCAACCGTCCGTGTTGGCAGCTCCTCCTCTGCCTGCGCTGGTGCGTGTGGTGGTGACTGTGCTAGCGTCTCCTCCTTTGCCTGTGGAACAGTCCGCGAAGGTCCAACACCAACTGATCGGAGCACACAACGACCACGAACAACAAGGTGACCCATATTGAACACACTAAGGTTCCACTGATGCAATCCGAAGGACTCGATAGTGTAAAATGGCTTGTCGTCGCCGTCGAATGGAAAGCCCTGAGCGGCGAGCAATCGGGACATTAAAAATGGGAAGGGCAAATGAATCGAAGTCGGCTTTGAAGATCTCCCATCAACCACGCGCTCCCACACGAGGATCATCGCCTCTAAAATAAGCAGGGGAATGCTGATCCAATGGCCGAACTGGAAGGCGTAGAGTGCCTCTAGAAATAACCTCCGGCGCTGCGTCTTGTGCCCCATAGGACACACATGACGCTGTAGAACAGAGTCTGCAAACCACAATCGCGATGGAAGGAGGGAACGTCTGGCGCAGGTGTGCTTGGGGTCACCGTAGCGACCATCGTACAACTCTCGAATCATCCTCTCAAGGGATAAATCCAAAGGGAGGTCAGGGAACCGCGTGGAACCATCCTATGAAAGTGGGCTGGTAAGCGGGCATCTGATGGCCTCCGCGATCGACTCCTCAGAAATGGGAAAAGAAATCCCATCGACACGAGTCGTGAGGGCGCCAGCTTTACTAAATTGGAGGTTCTGGTAAAATAACCTAACTAGACGGGAATAAGCGACAGGACTGGCAGGCTAAAAAAGAGTAGCGAGGTTCCGTTGCCGTAACGAGTTCACAGCCCAATCTGTGTCAGAGTGGTTGCGAAAAAACGCTCCGAACCTGGAACGACAACTCGGGTAACAGAGCATGCTCCTCCCAGTCCTGCGAAACAAAGGGCTCTCGTACCCTGGCCATCTAAAAAAAGGTTGAAAATGGGGAAAAACAAAAATCGCTCAAATCGGAATGAAAATCCCTAAGAAAAATCCCCAAATCTCTAAAAAAAAATGCTATGAATCGCCAACAAAGTGAACAATAGCCTAGATCGAGTAGAAGAATGAAAAATAAGGCTCAAATCTCCTGAGAACGAGTGTAAATCGACATAATCAAATAAATAGGGAAAAACCAAACCCTAGGTCGAAAAATCAAGAAAAATGAGCCCTAGATCCCAATAAAGATGATAAAATGGTATGAATCTAGGTCAAATCCACACAAAATACACAAAGGGAGATTTGAAATGGTACCTAGGAGGAGAACAAACTCGACCGATCGAGTAAACGCGAAGAAAGATGAGAAACGAATACACAGTCGTGCGAGCGACTTAAATACCTCCGTCCGCGATTGTCGATCGATCGACGGTCGCTCGATCGCCAAAGAAAATCGATCGACAGTCGAGATCGAGCGACAATGTCCTGAATATCAGAATCTGAAGGAAAAATGCCTCCTGGCTGAGGGAACCCTCCCTAACCTAGCCTAATGGATTCTAAACATAATCTAAATCTGTCCTAATAAAGCCTAACCTAATCCAAAAATAAAACTAATCTTAATCCTAAAGAAGGGAACTAACGAAGTCCTAAACTAGAATGGGTTGCCTCCCATTAAGCGCTATGTTTTACGTCTTTAGCTCGACGTGGCATGACTCTAATCAGTCAACATAGACGGGATCTATCAAATTGACAGAATCCACATCACTTGCTTGCCAAATGCCTTCAACATATGGCTTCAACCTTTGGCCATTTACTTTGAATACAGTGCCAGTCTTGGGGTCGGGAATGTCAATGGCTCCATGGGGAAAGGCAGGAACGACAATAAAATGACCAGTCCATCTAGAGCGTAGCTTTCCAGGAAAAAGACGAAGCTTAGAGTTAAACAGCCACACCTTTTGTCCCGGAACAAAGGACCTAGGCAAAAT
>JAUPMG010035275.1:0-14498 GCA_031762675.1 Pachysandra terminalis | reverse complement strand
ATGGGTTTTTCTAAAAGTATTCTAGCCACGTCGTGAACTACGGTTACGAAGTGTTCCTGAATTATTTTAGTTCAACCAAATCAAAGGTCTTAATAGCAATAAAGCATATAATTTGTCCGAGTTACAATGATTTTCATATCGGTTCAAGGAACTGTCCCGATGCCAGCGCATTCTCACCATTAATTTTAAACCCTTTTTATTCTCTTTTATTTATCCCTTAATTATTCTCTTTTAATTACCAGTAAATTTTCACTATTATAATTGTTCTTACACTCTTTTGTCTTGTTCCTTTCTCTCTGTGGTTCGACCTCGGACTCCCGAGAATTATATTTCTTCGAACTCCTGCACTTGGGAGTGAGCAAGCAGGGTCCCTCTAGAATGACTTGTTCCAAGATGGTGGGTGTTGGAGGCAGAGGCACCCTTGGCAGAGAAGGGATCCTAGGAACCCTGGCACTCCTAGCTCTCTGGTGAACTAGGAGGTCCCTAATTGGGACATTTTTGTCATCTTCCTCTTCTTCTTGTCCTTCGGACAGGACGGCTGAAGCCTTGTCAGGACCCTCAGTGGATTTCTCTCCTCCCCCTTCCTCCCTTCATAGATATCTATGATCAGAAGGTGCCCTGAGGTCTCATGAAGAGTGGGGGTGGCCATCTTCTATCTGCAGCGGGTGATTCTTCTCTGCCTTCTTTAACCTCTGCTCCTTTGGACCGTTTAAGTCCGCCTTCGACTTAACGGCATCGCTGGTGCAGAAATCGTCTAGAGTCTTCAAGGCAGTGTGCCAGTAGTCCAACCACCATGGAGAGACTTTGCCATTTCTCTCTATGATGGCTTAAATAGCCTCCCAGTTCTCGAACATTCCCTGGTACCCCGTGTGCCGCAAAAAATCTTTGACCTACTCGCTCCATTACGACCTCCGAAGGCGTGACAGTCGCAATCTTGTGAGGGGAGGCGATTTGATCCACTCTGAATTGCCACAACACTCGATAAGGGTTGTACGTGAGGTAGCTACTCTCATATTCCCTTGCCAGGCTCATCAAGTATCCCGGGTGAACAATGGCCTGGAAGGCCCTGTCTTCCAGTTTCAGGGCAAGCCAATCCCTAGTGTTTTGAGGGAAGTCTTCCTCCATCATCGTGCCGTTGGGCTGCAGAAACCTGATTCACCCTCGGCGGGAAGGACGAAATTTGAATTCCTCCTTTACACCCATCACAGAAGGAAACCTGACATTCCACTTCGGTGTCAACCCGGACTAGACTAAGGATCGCCGAGCTCAATCCAAGCCCATGGTTGAAAATTGGCTTTTAACCATTGAGAAGTCGAGGGGGCGTATTTGTTGTACCTCTCCCACAGGAACAGTTGAAGGAAATTGGCGTCCACCAGCTTTTCCACCAATCTCTCCCCTCGACTTCAAGCCATGTCCTCACACAGCAAATCTAGATGCTCGTACTGTGATCTCAGGAACAGTAGAGTAAGGGGAATTCGAATTCACCTTGCAATCTTCATGGCTAGAGGGAATACCCTTTCCCCGACGTTGTCCATAGGGTATCTCTTGAGGATGAACCTCGCTAGCCAGAAGGCAATGAAGGCTTCAAGATGGATAGAGCTATCCAAACCTTCTCCCCAGCATCTCTTGATTAAGACGTTGTTGACCTTTGGGGTCTCCTCCTCGTTCCGGAAGTACCACATCCAGCCAACGTCTCCTCATTATTGAAGGCTATGTCCCCCAGATTCTCATCTCCTATGATTGGGAGATACTGAAGGATGGCCATGTCCTCCAGCGTAATGGTGATCTCCCCGAAGGCAGTCACGAAGACGTGGTCCTCCGGGTCCACTGGAGGAAAAATTGCTTCTACACCTCGTAGTCTCTGTGGAAATCCCCCATTGAGTCTTGGATGGCCTTCAACACTCCAGCAGCATCTAGGATCCTCCGATAGTCGGCGTTCTCCATTATGTGGGCCACTCACTCCGGGAAACTTGGAGGAAGGCTGAAGTGGGACCGAAACCCTATCTCTGACAGGGGGTAATCTCCCCTCTCGCAGCGGAATGTCGGTGTTATGCTCAAGCGAGGACAACCAACTTCCGTCCACTTAGTCTCCTTGTAAGGACTGAGCAGACCTTATGCACTTTGCACCGCGTCAGACGAATGGCTGCGCTGAACCTCGTCCCAGAACGGGTCAGTAGACACCACCAGCTTGGTGTCCTTTCCAGTAGTAAATTTTTTGGAAGCTATCGCAATGGTTGATTGAAAGGAAGGAAGTGAGAAAGCAAGAGCTCTGGAAACTCAGAAAGCTCAAAAGGATTCAAATCTTAGGTTGCAAGAACCTTTATAGAGGAATGATGGTTTCTTTACAGAAGTTCAAAAGGCTTGTTTGGCAGTTCGCGTAATCCCAAGAGTCAATCATCACGTTTGCAATGCATGATAGCCCACATTTAAAACGCATCCCCTCGAAGGATGTGCATTTAATGACCACCATGATTAAGGTATGATCTCATGCTTTCCTCTCTAGCGTAGGAAAACAGAGACTGGGGCTATTGGTGATCAGGCGACCTAATTAATCCCATTAAACACATGGCGCATCACCAGAGCGCGCGTATACGTTTGTTGGGTATAGCTGCATACACTGAATCATTCAATAAAGCTGTAACTGCTGCACTGCCATCCTTCACGTGCTAGCGATCAACAACAGCTACACGTAGATTAGACCGTTTGGTAAAAAGGTGATATTTGAACCGGCTTAAAGATATTTGACCATCCTTATCACCAAAAGGGAAAGCTTCTTGGAGAAGCAACCTTTTCGAAATCCAGCTTCTAGGAGAACGCCATGTGTCCCAAAACCTAATAAACACGGGTTAACTGCCCTTGGAATGACCAAAGGATAAGGATTCACATTCCTTATTATGCAGGATGATTGCCCTTGAAGTCATCAAAGGATTATGGATTTCTTCCATTCCTTCCAAAGGACGTTATCCCTCTCAAAGGACAGATACAAGGGTACACTACCCCTAACAGACACCTCAAACATATGAAATTTCAAATAAAACCTCGAAGTCACATCTATTCATTCTCTAGAAGAGACTTCGAGTGATTTTATTGTTTTACCTTCACATTTTGAGGTAATTCTCTTGAAGAAAGATCTTCGAGGGAGCTTTTTATGCCTTCTAACTCAGAAGTCGCCCTTGGATCATATCCATAGACTTCAAAAGACTATTATATCTTGTTTTAAAAGAACTACGAAGTAGGTGTGCTACCTCTTGCTAAGGTGAATTCGAAGGCTAACCACCTCCAACTGGTGAATTTGAAGGCCAACCACCCCCAGATGGTGAATTCAAAGGCCAACCACCTCCAAATGGTGAATTCGAAGGCCAACCACCTTCAGATGGTGAACTCAAAGGCTAGCCACCTCCAGATTGTGAACTCGAATGAGGTATATTTCCTCCTACTATAGTGAACTCGAGGCTAACCCCCTGAGATGGTCAATTCGTTAAGGGTTAGTCACCCTCAAAGGACTAAGGGTCTGTCACCCTCAAAAACACTGATTTTGTCCCCTTCGAAGGACAAAGGTATGGACTATTACCTCAAATGCGCTTTAGAAGCATTCAAACAACAAAGTAAAGTTTGAAGTCACTCTTATTCATCCTTAAGAGTTGACTTCGAATGCTATTTTGGATTACTTTGACTTCTAAAGCAGATTCCTGGTGGAAAGAGCTCCAAAAATCGAATTCTCACAATCTCCAGAAGTATTTCCTAAAGATAGATTTCCTACGTACTTTGAGAAGCTTCCTCACTTTACTTCAAAGGAACTCACAAGGGAAAATATTTATTTCTGATTTCCTTGAGGTTGAGGGCACTCAAATTGGTTATTGTAGCTATGAACCTTAAAGGATTCCATGGTAAACTCTTCTTTATAGGGACTATTGATCATGAAAACGAGTTCCCTGCTAAGAAACTCAACTTTGAGCTCTCTATATAGGTAATTCGAGAATATACTGGTCACATTGTGAATGTACAGTTACTTTTGGCCTTCTTCGAAGGAAAATAGCTGCCAAAGGGAGTTCCCTTGAGATATAGGGAATCTAGAAAGGTATTTTTGTCTTATCTAGAATGGCGGCAATAATGAAAACGTTGCTTTTAGATTTCTATGCATGCAACACGCGTCATTCAATCCGTGTTCTCCAATTTTCAAAGCAACCTATTACAAAGCAAGTTTTTAAAGTTTGAATGACTCATCCCTCTTTCTGGAAATAACTTAAGCGTATTGAGAAACACGTGGCATCTGAGATATGTTTAATGCATGGGGATATTTATAAGCTCCTCTCTTGACATTTGTCCTAATTTGAGAGGCTAAATTCCCTATAAATAGCATAATGTTATCCTCCATTAAAGGAAATCGGAAAAAGTAGAGAATTTCTGAAACTTCTCTAAATTTAAGAGGTAGAAGTCAACAGTGAGTAAAGGCACTGAAAGAGAAATGGAATAGTCAATTATAAACGTGTATTTCTCTATACATGTTATAAACTTCGAGTTATTCGAACTCTGAGGTTTTCTTGCTCTGAGATATGCATTATAACTGACTTTTCAGTTATTTCAATATCCCTTTCCCCTTGTCTCTTCTCTTTTTCTTATTCACGTGTCAAGTCTGAGAAGGAATGCCCTTGGCAGAACGGTTGGGCGACGATTTAGGTTATTTTGAGACAGGCTCTCCCTACCTATTTCTCTAGAAGGGTAGTTGTATCGGTTCACTTCTATTAGTTGTAAAAGCTCTTTTCTAATATATTTGTCCGTTGCAAAACCTGCATCACCAATGTTTTTGTTTTCTTAAATTAAAGAATCTGATGAGATTCAATGACATGTATATTAGCTGTAGAATTTATTTACCACAAATACTCTCTCATCAGGACACGTATCCCTATCTTGGTTAGCGTATCCTTACAAAGGGGGATATTGGAGATGACGGATTTGTAAAAGATAAAATATATTAGAATAAACGAACAACTAATACATATGAACCAATACACACGTCTTCCCAGAGAAATAGGTAGGGAAAGCCTGTTTCAAGACAGCCTAAACTGTCGTGCAACCGTTCTGTAAGAGCGTTCCTTCTCAAACGTTATCTGTGAATAAGACAAAAAGAAGAGACAAGGGGAAAAGAGAATGTTGAAATAACTGCAATGTCAGTTCGAATGCAGGTCTCAGGGCAAGAAAACCTCAAGGAATCCGAATGACTAACTATCCCCTTTCTCTCCCAGAGTCTTAACTCAATGTTGTCTTATTCCTCTTAAATTCTCAGGTTTTTTCAAGTCCAGATTCTTCAGATTCAAGAATCAGATCCTCTTTAATGGAGGAAATATTCAGCTATTTATAAGGAATTTAACCTCTCAAAAGAGGGCAAATGTCACTCAGTCAAGTGTCCAAAGAGGAGCTTATAAATATCTCCATGAATTAAACATATCCTAAATGACACGTGTTTTTACAACACGCCTAAGTAATTTCCCGAGTAAAGGATAAGTCATACGAATCTTCAAAACTTGCTATGTGATATGTTGCTTCAGACCTTAAGGAACACCTATTGAATGACATGTGTTAGATGCAAAAGATCTGAAAGCAACGTCACCATTCTTGCCGCCATTCAAGAAAAGACAAAACCCCTTGTATATAAGTTATACAACAGATATTATAAGTACCTGAGATTTTTATCGCATGCTGTTCATTCTGAGAATCCATTCTCAATCAACTTTAAGAAGTCACTTCAATGTCATAAATACCCTTCTGGATTCGTTTACTTCGAAAGAACTCCCTTTGGCGGCTATCTTCCTTTGAAGGAAATCAAAATAATTGTATACTAACAAGGTGACCAATGTATTCTCAAATTACTTATATAAAGAACTCAAAATTGAGTTTCTCATCAGGGAATTCGTTTTCATGATCAATAGTCCTTGTAAAAAAGAGTTCATTTTGAAATCTCTTATGGTTGATAACAACAATAACCAATTCGAGTGCCTTCTACTTGAATGAAGTCAAAAGTAAAAATGTTTCCCTTGTGAATTCCTTCAAAGTGAAGTGAGAGGACATTTCTCAGAGTTCGTAGGAAACCTATCTTCAGGAAATACTTCTGGTGATGGCATGCCTTTGACTTCTGAAACTCTTCCATAGAGGATTTGTTTCTAGAAGTGAAATATATCCAATGTATAACTCGAAGTCAATTCATAATAATGAATAAAAGCGACTTTGAATCTTAGTTTGTAATTCGGATGCATAAAAGAGTGCATTTGAGGGATAAACCCAAATCTATGTCATTCGGAAAGAACAAAAATTCTTAGTCTTTTTAAGGGTGACAGGCCCTTTTGACGAATTGATCATCTCAGGGTGGTTAGCCTCGAATTCGCCTTAGGAGGAAGAAATATTCCTCCGTTGAATTCACTTTTGGCAAGAGAGAACATACCTCCTTCGAATTCACCATCTGGAGGTGGTTAGTCTTGAGTTAACCTACGAATCCGCTTTAGCAAGAGAAAACATCCCTGCTTGGTGATCCTTTCAAGAAAAAACAACATAAGTGGTCCTTCGAAGTCTATGGATATGATCCAAGAATGATTTCTGAGTTAAAAGGTATAGAAAGTTTCTTCGAATGTCTTTCATTCGAAGATATTTTTTTAAGCAAAATACCTTTAAAATGTAAAGGTAATGTAATAATATTACTCGAAGTCTGTTCCAAAGAATGAATAGATGTGACTTCGAGGTTTTATTTGAAGTTTCATATGTTTGAGAAATTCATTAGGGGTGGCATGTCCCTAAGTATGCACTTCAAGTGAAATAAGGTCCTTCGAAGGAAGAGAGAGATCCTCATTCCTTCAAGTGCTTAGAAGATAGTGTGTCGTAGGAACGTAATTCCTCATTCTTTTGAATATAACGACGCTAGTTTGTGTTCGTTGAGTTTTGGACACGTGGCATTTGCCCATAAGTTGGAATTCAAAAAGGTTGTTTCTTCAAGAAAGTTTCCTTTTTGGTGATAAGGATGGTCAGATATCTCTAAATCAGTTCAATTATCACATTTTTACCAAACGGTATAGTCAATGTACAACACATTATTGACAGCTGGTACGTGAGAGACAACTGTAAAGCTATTATAGCTTTATTAAACGATTCAGTGAATGCGGTTGTACCCAAAAAAGGTGCATACGCGCTTTTAAGATAATGCGACGTGCCTAATGAGATTAATTAGTCCGACTGATCACCAATATTTACTAAACCGCTCTTACTGTTACATTCAGAGGACATTTATACCCTTGAAAGGATACGTGTCCCGTCCTTTAGTGCTATTCTCCAGAATTTCTGAACCGCAACCGACTCTGTATATGTTTTGGCCGCGCAAGTCGAAAACATTTCCCGCGGCCACAAAACCCTAATTTTCAACCAGCTGTATAAGAGGAGTAAAGAATAAAAAAAAACATGAAAAAGAAGAGAGGCCGAGTATTTCCTAGAAGCGGGAAAAATTCCAAGAAAATGCAGATCTTCGTGAAAACCCTAACCGGGAAGACAATCATGCTCGAGGTCGAATCGAGCGACACCATTGATAATGTCAAATCTAAGATTCAGGACAAGGAATGTGTGCGTAATTCCTAACCCTAAATGTCCATCTCTTTCCTTTGTTTCGTAATTGAATCTTGTTCATACAATGTTGGTTTGATTACAACAGAACAGATCGTTATATCTCTGTGATTCTTTTATTTATTATTTATTTATACTTTTTTCATTTGTTCCTCGAGATCTGATTTTACAGAAAACGTTCGTTTAATTTTTTTTTTTTAGGAATTCCTCCATACCAGCAGCGATTGATCTTCACCGGAAAACAGCTCGAAGATGGCTGTACTCTCGCCGATTACAATATCCAAAAAGGTAGGTAGCTCAAATTATCGTTGTTTATTCACTTTATTATTATATTTGTCATTTTGTACGGAAGAATTTTGTGTTTTCTCTTTTTTTTGTTTTAATGAATGAATCTGAAACTTCAGAGTCGACGCTGCATCTTGTTCTGAGGCTTCGCAGTGGAATTATCGAGCCATCTTTGATGGCCAGAAAGTATAACCAAGATAAGATGATCTGCCGTAAGTAAGTTGATATAGTCTTAGATGCCGTTTGATAACCTGTTGATTTTTTTTATACTTGCGTTCTGCAGTTATTCTTATGATATCTAAGATAAGATGATCTGCCGTAAGTAAGTTGATATAGTCTTAGATGCCGTTTGATAACCTGTTGATTTTTTTTATACTTGCGTTCTGCAGTTATTCTTATGATATCTTTAAGCATGAGCCGAGCAAGGTGTCAAATGATGATGGGTTTGATGTCCCTTCATTTGACTTTCGGTCCATGTGCTTGGTGGATTCATTTATTGGGCCTCGTGGTGGGCTTTCTCCCAAGGAGGGTCTGCAAGTTTTTTCTTTTAAGCATGAGCCGAGTAATCCATCCTCGTGGGCCCCTCTCCCTCTAGAGCAACGGGATCTTTGAACTGGGCCTTTGGTCTCTAAGCTGGAGAAGGATATTGTAGAAATTAAGGGCTCCCTCCTTCAGCTTCAGTTATCGTTGGATAAGTCAAAAACCTCGATTGCGGTGGGCAGGTGCTGTTTTTGTGCAGAGTATGAGGAAGCTATTTCAATGTTTTCGCCGCCGGCTAGTGTCACAGCTGAGGGGTTGTTCCCAACTGAGAGTTTAAATATGGTTGGTTTGCATAGTGGGGCGTCGGAGCGAATTGCTAGTAGTTCAACGTTGGTAAATTTGGCAAGCTCAGTTGGGTTAGATGCGAATCGATTGAAGGAGGCAGGGTCGGGAATGGTGCTGCGAGTGGTTGACGACTTTGGGGTGCTTTTTCCATTAGTGACAGTGTTGTCTTCCCCTCTTTGAATGCATATTTTACAGATTGGGGTGGGCTGTGTAGACGCACATCCTCCCTCTTGTGTGGCTGTTCTGCAGGAATTGTTGATCGTTTCTGGGTTGTCGCAGTCCATTTCCGGTGCTGCAGCCCTTGTGGGTGAGGTACGTTGTCCTTTTAATGGTCTATTTGGTTTCACTAAATCTGTGTGGGGGTATGTGCCGTCTTTTATCAGATACAGGTGAGGAGTTATCTGCGATGAGTTCAGATCTCACTGTGAATAGTACCCTCTCTATAAATTGTGGGAGTATTAGCCCACGTGCTTTGACCTCTTCTACCAATTTCCTATGCCATGCTAATTCGAGTGGTGATCTGTCAAGTGATATTCTTCAGGTTGGTTCTCCAGTGGAGTGGGAGTTAGAGTTAGAGGAGGAATCAGATTGGGTAGAGTCGGGGGTTGAAAATGTAGATGACTGGGTGGGGGTGGAGGACATCGCAAGCTTGTTTAGATTATTGGTGTCGGATCGGGATGGCAATCCCATTCCATTAGAGTCGGCAGTGAGACGTTTTAGGCGTAATAGGTATGGTTTACCTGTTGGGTGTTCTTTGAATGCTCGAAATGCTAGATTTTGGTTGCAATATAACAGGAGGAAAGGGAGGGGGAATAAATCCAAGTGTGTTTTATGAAAATCTTAAATTGGAATATTAGAGGGCTTGGTAAAGCCCATAAAAGACAAGTGGTTTGAGATCTGTGTTCTAGGGTGAAGCCGTTTGTGGTGGTCTTACAAGAAACTAAAAAAGAAGAGATTCGCATTAGCTTAATTAAGAAGCTCTGGAAAGGTAGGGGTATTGAGTGGGTAGCCCTTCCATCCTCAGGAGCATCGGGTGGGATTTTAGTGATTTGGGATACGGATTTTGTTTCGGGTGTTGTACTCAAGTTGGGTAGTTTTTCGGTGTCGGTGAAATTCGTTGATATTGTGGATAATTTTGAGTGGGTCCTTTCAGGAATTTACTGTCCCAATTGTAGGCCGCGTAGGAGGTCATTTTGGGAGGAATTGAGGGAGATTAGGGCATCTTGGGATGGGCCATGGTGTTTGATCGGGGATTTTAATGTGGTTAGGTGTTCTGAGGAGAGAAATAGAGGTAATATGGTCGATCGTTGTATGAGAGAGTTCTCTAACCTTATAAATGACCTCAATTTTAGGGATTACCTGTTGACCGGGAGGTGGTTCATGTGCTTGAATCGTCAGGAGATCGCCACATGGTCGCGGTTGGATAGATGTTTGGTGTCGTCCAGTTGGGATGATCACTACCCGGTGGTTTCACTAGTAGCTCTAGAAAGGTTCACATCGGATCATTGTCCTCTTTTGGTATCTTCGGAAAATCTGAGAAAGGGTTCAGCTCCTTGTAGATTTGAGAATATGTAGCTCACTTCGGATGATTTTAGAGACAAAGTTCGTGGGTGGTGAGAGGAAATAGAGAGATGCCCTGCAGATTGGAGGGGGTTTCAGTTCACGAGGTCCCTGAAATACTTGAAAAATAAAATTAAAGATTGGAACAAGAGGGAGTTCGGGCATTTGAGTATTACGAAACAGAGTATCATCGGTATTATTGGTCGCATTGATCTTTTGGAGCAGTCGAGTGTTATTACGTCTGAGGAATTTGAAGAGAGGAACGGCTATAGGACAATTGGAAGTATTGTTGAGACAAGAGGAGATCAGTTGGAGACAGAAATCTAGGGCGACCTAGTTAAAGGAAGGGGACGAAAATACTAGATTTTTAATGGTCGTGCTAAGGTTAATACATGAAGGGGTCTTCAGGTTGATGAGGTGTTTGTGGAGGATACCGATAGGATTGTGGAGGCGATTTTTGAGTTCTATTCTGGTTTGTATAGGTCAGACCAAGATTACTGCTTTGATGTGTCTAATTTGGGTGGTAATAAATTGTCGGAACACCAGGCAATATGGGTGGAGAGACCTTTTGAATTTCTAGAAATCAAAGATGCAGTATGGGGTTTAGAAAAAGATAAAGCACCGGGCCCAGATAGATTCTCGATTGCTTTTTTTTCAAGAATGTTGGGAGGTGGTGAAAGATGACTTGTTGGGTGTTCTTCAGGAATTTTATGTGGGTGGAATTATCAATAAGTCGACTAATGCTACCTTCATTGCATTAATTCCGAAAAAACAAGGGGCTAGAGAATTAAATGACTTTAGACCAATTAGTCTAACTACCAGTCTTTACAAGATCATTGCCAAAGTGTTATCTTCTAGATTAAAGGAGGTGATTGGTAACGAGGTAGTGGACGATTGGAAGAGAAATGGTAAAGAAGGGTTGGTGTTGAAACTTGATTTGGCAAAGGCATATGATCGTGTAGAGTGGCATTTCTTGGATAAAGTACTGGAATGGAAAGGTTTTGGAGCGAGGTGGAGGAAATAGATCGCTGGGTGTATCCGTAATGTGGTGTTCTCCTTCTTATGGAATGGGGGGGGGTCTACGGTCAGGTGGCCTCATCCCGCGGGTTGAGACAAGGAGATCCGTTGTCACCATTCCTGTTCACTTTGGTGGCAGATGTCCCAAGTAGATTTTTATCAAAAGGAGAGGATATGGGTTTGATTTCAGGATTCTCGATTGGTAGGGAAAGTGTTTGTATCTCGCATCTGCAATTTGCAGAGGATACTCTTCTTTTCATTCAGCGGGATGAAGTCCAAACATATTGGATGAAGTCCATTATTAGGTGTTTTGAAATGGTGTTGGGCCTTAAGGTCAATCTCGAGAAGAGCAGTCTAGCAGGATTGAATTTGTCGCAGGATAGGGTGGAGATATTTGCTTCGGTATTAGGGTGTCGAGTGGAGAGGTGGTCGTTGTCATACCTAGGGCTCCCGCTGGGGGGTAATCTTAAGGCAATTAGTTTTTGGGAGCCAGTGGTTAATAGGGTGGAGAAGAGGCTGGCTGCTTGGAAAAAAGGTTATTTATCGTTTGGGGGCAGGATTACTTTGATTAAGGCAGCTTTGGCTAATATTCCGATTTATTATCTTTCTATGTTCAGAGCTCCTGTCAGGGTGGTAAAGTTGTTGGAAAAATTTCAAAGAGATTTTCTCTGGGATGGTGGGAGTCAAAGGAAATGTCATCTCGTTAAGTGGGATCTGGTGTGTAGGTCGAGAGAGGAAGGTGGTCTCAACTTAGGAAATATCACTTGGCACAACACAACTCTACTTGGCAAATGGCTATGGAGATTTAATAGAGAGAAAGATGCACTATGGCGGAAAGTCATCCACAGTAAATATGGCGGGCATTGTAATGGCTGGGACAACAACCCATCTGTTAGATGCTCCAACACTAGTATCTGGAAAGAGATTTCGGCCTTACTTCCTTCATTCTTAAGTTATGTTCGTTTTAGTGTTGGTGATGGTACTTGATTCGTTTTTGGCATGACTTGTGGTGGGGGGGAGTCTATTTTTGCTATTCGATTCCCTCGTCTCTTCAGAGTGGTTTCCAGTAGGAATGCTTTGGTGTTTGAAGTCCTTTCTTGGTATGAGTCGGGTCTTTGTTGGAACCTCGAGTTTCGCTGCGACTTGAGACCGCTAGAGTTGCTTGAACTTGGGTCCTTATTTGCGGCAGTTGAGGGAGTTTTTATTGGGTCAGATTCTAGGGATAGGCGGATTTGGTCTCTTTGTTATAGTGGTTCCTTTTCGGTGCGGTCTTTTTTTTCAGTCATCAAACCTCCGTTGTCTTCGGCATCCTCCTTTCCCTATCGTTGTATATGGAGGCCGTTCGTCCCGCCTAGAGTCAAGGCGTTTGTATGGTCTGCAGTTTTGTATAAGATTAACACCTGCGATCATCTACAAAGGAGATGGTCGTCCTGCGCATTATCTCCTCACGTTTGTATTATGTGTAAAGAGGAGGGGGAATCAGTCGATCACCTGTTTATTCATTGTACGGTGACTTCAGAGGTTTGGATCTCTTTTTTGCGCAGATTGAGGGTCAGGTGGGTTATGCCAAAGAGTATTAGGGATTTTATTGTGCAGTGGCGCTTCCCAGGATTGGGGATGAGGGGTCAGCTGATGTATCAGGGGGTCTAGCACGTGATTCTTTGGGTTCTGTGGGGAGAAAGGAACTCAAGAATCTTCGAGGACAGAGGCAGACCGACGGGTTCGATTATTGACGCAATATTGTTTTTGGTCTGCTCTTTGATGGTAGTTCTTCTTGCCTTCAGAGTGATATTTATATCGGACTTGATGAAAAATTGGTATGAGTTTGCCTTTACGTCTTTTGTGGTACAGACAGTGGTGGCTCACTGGCGGCCCTCGCCTTTTAGAGCTATTAAAGGTAATTTTGATGGGGCATCTTCTAGGAACCCAGGGGCTTCTGGGATCGGGGGGATCTTCAGAGATCATGAGGGTCAAGTGGTACATGCATTCTCGGGTCCAATAGGTGAGGGGAATTCTACGATGGCGGAATTGTTGGCCCTTCTTATGGGCTGCAAGGAGGCTGTTAGAGTTGGATTATCACATGTGGTTTTTGAGGGCGATTCTTCATCTATGGTCTCATGGATGTTTGGGCCAATTTCTTGCCCTTAGAGGTATACTCATTTAGTCAGGTTGACCAGATACCTGGGTGAGAGGATTCATGCTTCGTTTGTCCATATTCCTAGGTCTGCTAATGGGGAGGCAGATCGCCTAGCGAGAGAGGGCATTGCTAGGGTCGAGATGTTTGTGGGGCAACCTATGACTGATATGGTTGGTGATGTTGTATGACTGGAGGATATTGTTTTAATCCTCTCATGTCCTCGGTTTAGTGCCCTTCTCGGGCGCTAACCTTAGTGTTTCTTTTCGTACTTGTACTGTTTTTACATGTTTTCTTTTTCTTATTAATATATTATCCTGATAGTTATTTATAAAAAAAGAAAAATATTGTCCAAAATCGTCATATTCTAGTTCAAACTGTAGCTAAATTTGTTGAAATAGTGACTTGAAAGTTCTATCCAACAGCTCTTCAATCCAATTTGAAATGTCGTAGAGTTAATTATTAAAATTTAACCAAATCACTTGTCAGTACAGTTTTACGCTTTAACATAATCTTTGGAATATGGTTAGAAATATTTGTGTCATCAATTTTGATCAAGTGTGTAGGAAGGTAATGTTTTGCGATGATTGTGCATGGAAGGTGTGCAATTGAATCTTATTTATTTTTTCTGGAATACGAGATATTGATTCCTTGGAAGCACTACTTTTGGTGGATGATAGCTGTTGGAAATTATGTGAAATCAATCAAGAACAACATCTACCTGGAGATGGATGAAGTATAACAATAACTAGATTTTTCAAATTTGTTTAGCAATTATATTTCATCATGGTCCTTTTGATATAGTGAAAATTTGCTGCAAAACTTATAGAAAAAGTTTGAAAATCGGAAAGTTGAGAATGCTTCTGTATGACAAAATTAACTAACATTCTCTTTTCAGCATTTCCTACAACGAAGCATATTTGAGATTTTGTCAACAATTACTTGAAGAATTATGGATGACATCAAGGTTGTCAAATTGTGAATTGAATCGAAAATCGGAATGGGTCCATTTGAATCGAATCGGAATTTTGAATCGTGAATCGTAAGAGTCAAAGCGATTTTTTTAAATATTCATAAT
>JAUPMG010035253.1:0-14499 GCA_031762675.1 Pachysandra terminalis | reverse complement strand
AAAGCATCAATTCTCTCAATTAAGCTTGGCAAGAAAGACTAATAAACATGAATAACTAGGTTAAAATGGTAAATGCTCGGCACTTATCACATACCCTCAATGTGTATACAACAATGGACTTCATCCTTGTGTATTGCTCCCTTGGAGGGCTTGGCGCTGCCCTTGCTTGAAGAGGCCCCTCTGGAAGGACTCGTTCAAACAATATTGACCCTGGAGCTAAAGGCACTCTCGGAGGTGAAGGTGCCCTTAAGAATAGAGGGATCCTGGAAACTCGAGCACTTCAACGTCCCCTATTAATTAGATCCCCAAGAGGGACATGATAGCCATCCTCATCTTCCTCTCGTGCTTCTCCTTCTCTTTCTCCTTCTTCTTCTCCTCTGTCTCCTACTTCTGCTTCTTCTTTAACTAAGGACTGACTAGCAGGAGCCTTATCAGAACCCTCAACTATGTTCTGTCCTCTCCTTACCTGCCGATCATATACATCAATGATTAGGAGGTACCCTGGGCTCTCATGGATGGTAGGATGACCATCTCCTGTCTGAATCTTATGATTCTTTCCTACCAGCTTCAGTCCCTGCTCTTTGGCTACTCCAAAGTCTACCTTCGATTTCACAACCTCACTTTTGTAGAATTGGTCCAGGTACTTCAGGGCCTCATACCAGTACGTCAGCTACCAGGGAGAAACCCTGCCATCTCTCTCTAAGGAAACAGGGGTATCCTCCCAGTTCCCAAACATTCCCCCAAGTACCCGTGTGCTCTGGAGAATCTCCTCCCCACTTGCTCCATGTCAACTGATGTAGTTTGGACAGATTCGATGTTGCGAGGGGGAGTAATTTGATCCAGCCCAAATTGACGGAGCACACGTTGGGGGTTGTAAGCTGGGTAATTGCTTCCATACTCCCGTACCAAGCTAAGCAAGTACCTCAGATGAAGATTCACCAGAAGAGTCCTCTCTGCTGCTGATAGTTGAAGCCAGTTGGCAGTGTTCACTAGGAATTCTCCTTCCAGCAGGACGTCGGCAGGTTGCAGCAACCTGATTCCTCCGTTCCGGTAGAGGCAGTATTCGAATTCTGTCTGCAAGTCCAGCACTTGAAACAATCTGCAGTTGCGCTTTGGACTCGCTCCAGACCAGAATAGAGCTCAAGGGGCGGAGTCCAGGCCAAGGGAAGCTATCAACTCATCCACCTTGGACAAGTTGAGCGGTAGTGGGCATACTTGTTGTACCTCTCCCACAGGAGCAACTGCAAGAAGTTAGCGTCCATAAGAGTCTCCACCAACCTCTTTTCACGGCTTCATGCCATATCCTCACACAGCAGATCCAGATGTTCATACTGTGACTCCAGGAACAGTGGAGCAAGGGGGATTTGAATCCCCTGTGTGATCTTCACTGCCAATGGCAATACCCTCTCATTCACCTTTTCAACAAGGTATCCCTCCAGGACAAACCTTGAGAGCCAGAAGGCGATGAAGGCTTCCAGATGGACAGTGCTATTCAAGCCTTCGCCCCAGCATCTCTTGATTGAAATGCTGGTGGTGTTTAGGGTCTCCTCTTCATTCTAGAAGTACCCCATCCAGCCCTTGAATGAGTGCTTCGAGCTTAGACCTACACCCATACCTTTGAACTCGGACTTCTAGAGAGTCTTCTTCGAACACATCTTCAACAGTTCCAAGCTGAAATTCTCCTTTTCATTTTGGGTTATATTCCCTGGATTTTCATCTCCAAGAATTAGAAGATAATGGAGGACAGCAGCATCCTCCAAGGTGATTGTGATCTCCCCAAAGGCAGTCACAAAAACATGATCGTTCGAGTCCCACCGAATGACCAATTGCTTCAGAGCTTCGTAGTCTCTGTGGAAGTCACCCACAGAAACCCTGATTGCTTTCATCACTCCGGCAGCATCCATGCAAATATTTTTTATCAAGATAACGATTACATGCATGTATAAAAACGGCTACAATGTCTTTCAAACGAAATTTTTTTGCAGGAAGTAATTTATAATATTGCGCACTGCATATGAGTGCTGACGGTTTAAACCAAAAAATATAATTTCACCAATCGTCTATAAAATTTCCACCATGACATCCTTATGGTATATTTCAAACAAAGGTTTTTTCTGCAACTTTGAAAGCTTTTCTCAGGTATGCTTACAATGTGTTTGCTTTAATTTCAATTTCTACAACTACTTAAAAGACAAATTTTGTAGAATTTTAAACAAAAATTATAACAAATAGGCTTTTTCTAATTTGTGCATTGCAGCATTCAAAATATGGAACATTAGTTTGTGTTATACTTTGCTGAATAGAAAAGTAGAAAATTTTCTTCAATTTGGAAAAACTGTTCATCTGGTATTGTTTCACTCCTTTTTTGCTTTTTAAGCCTTTACGAATTCGTGAAATTGTATATAATTACTTAAAAATGCTACATGAACTCTATTTGCATGCCTTTCTTTTAGCCTCTTTTAATTACTTAAATTGTATTTCAAAAAGGTTGTTAAGATTAATACTGTAACTAATAAAAATATCTACTGTTTCTGTTCTGCATTGTGAAGTACATCTTGTACAGGATCACTTTGGATCAATATCTATCTTTTCTGTTCTGCATGGTGAACCTCACCTTCTTCCACATCACTTTGGACCATCCTATATTTCACTGATATTACTCAATTTGAGTCCCAAATCTCTTCTTAGGTATATTTTCTCTCTTTATCTTCTATCAAATTCATTTTATTGAAGTATTGAAGATTAATGCATGCAGCACATCTTCATATATGTATTAATCTTTTTGTATCCCTACAAGATTCGTTGTTTTATGCGATTGTAATTGATTTATACATGCATTACAACTTGTCTTTAATTCTAGCTCTATTTTGTTACAGCAATCAGTCTTTGTTTATTATCTCTTTACCTATTTCCAAAAAATATAATTTCACCAATCGTCTATATAATTTCCACCATGACATCGTTGTGGTATATTTCAAACAAAGGTTTTTCTGCAACTTTGAAAGCTTTTCTCAGGTATGCTTTAATGTGTTTGTTTTAATTTCAATTTCTACAACTACTTAAAAGAGAAATTTTGTAGAATCTTAAAAAAAAAATTATAACAAATAGGATTTTTTTCTAATTTGTGCATTGCAGCATTCAAAATATGGAACATTAGGTTGTGTTATACTTTTCTTAATAGAAAAGCGGGAAATTTTCTTCAATTTGCAAAAACCGTTCATTTGGTATTGTTTCACTCATTTTTTTGCTTTTTAAGTGTTTACGAATTCATGCTATTATATATAATTGCTTAAAAATGCTACATAAACTCTATTTGCATGCCTTTATTTTAGCCTCCTTTAATTACTTAAATTGTATTTCAAAAAAATTGTTCAGATTAATAGTGTAACTAATAAAAATATCTATTGTTTATGTTCTGCATTGTGAAGAACATCTTGTACAGGATCACTTTGGATCAATATCTAGCACTTCTGTTCTGCGTAGTAAACACCACCTTCTTCAGCATCACTTTGGATCATCTTATATTTTACTAATATTACTCAATTTGAGTCCCAAATATGTTCTCAGGTATATTTTCTCTCTTTATCTTTTATCAGATTCATTTTATTGAAGTATTGAAGATTAATACATGCAACACATCTTCATATATGTATTAATCTTTTATATCCCTACAAGATCCGCTGCTTTATGTGATTGTAATCTTTGATTTTATACATGCATTACAACTTGTCTTTAATTCTTGCTCTATTTTGTTACAGCAATTAGTCTTTGTTTACAATCCCTTCACCTATTTCAGTAATAGGTATGTTATTATACAACTTATGTTTATTTTATATTTGTTTTAGTATTTCAAATTAATCAATGTAAACTAATGTACTTGCTATACATAATATAAAAATGAATATGCATAGTATACATAAAGGTATAAAAATACAAAATAAAATTTAAAATTAAAATATCAAAAAAACATTCATGCATATATTTTCCTATTCATTTGGGTTCCATTATTTAAATCTTTATACTATCATTGTAACAGGAGAAGTAATGGAAATTATAATATGCTTCATATCATTTCCTCTATATATTTTCCAATGTCAAGTTTTGAACATTACAACATTTGGCTACTTAAAGTGCGAATCAAATGCTGCTACAAGTAATAACAAAGTGACAAGTAGTACAAATACAAACATAAATCACATGGTCATCGATTTTGCTAAATTACCTTCGTACCAAATTATCCACTTACTGTATGCTCCTTTCGTTTATCAACGAATGATAAATACAGCGATAGCTATGTACAACAGCCTACTAAATACAAGTATCCAGCAATATCATATGCAGCTTAGTGCACAAAAATGAACGTATTGGGGTCCACCTGCAGAGGATTAGATTAAGCTTAATTTTGATGGCGGGTCAGTAGGTGGGAGACGTGCACGTCGTAGTGGAGTTTTCAGAGATCATACTGGTAAAGTAATATTTGCATTTGTTGATTTTCTAGGAGATAATAATGCAAATTTTGTTGAAGCTTCAGGGATGTGTCGAAGACTACAACTTGCAAAACAAAATAAATGGCAATGCATCTGGGTTGAAGGAGATGCTCTGTTTCCTTTTAAGTTATATTTGAGAATAAACGAATGAACGTGTTTCCTCAAAACATAATTTACAAAATCCGCCAACAACTACGTGACTTCCCAACTTGCATGGTATCCCACGTTTATAAAGAAGGAAATAGTCTTGCTGATAATCTATGTGGAGCTATAAGACATGGAAATGGAAATTATAATTGGTAGCCAGAAGAACTACCAAAAGATGCAAAGGAAATTGCAGAGCGTTAAGTGTAATGGATGTTGGTATCCAATAATACGTTAATGATGCCTTCTGTAACAAATTTTGATAACTATTACCCTTATGGTAATTTTGTTGTTTATAAATCTTTTTGGGTATGGGGTCTCATTTTAAAGTATGAAGATGTAAAAAATGTAAAGTTTGCGTAAATGAAAAGATTTTAAAGAAGACAAAGTATTGCCACTAAATTCACAATTAGCACTTAATTATTTTATTTTATACATTAAGTTCTATTAAATAACCCATGCATATCTAAATATAACAGGAATAATTTCTTATCTCTACATCTATTATTAACTTCATTATTTTCTTGTTTAACATCTAATATTCAATTCAGGTATCTATAACAACTGATGTAATCATCGTCACACAATTAGTATAGCAACATCATCTTACATATATAAATTGTTAATTTTTTCTTTGACTTACATTGTAGCTATCACTGTAAGTATTTAATGCTCTGCATTGCTTATCTGTAACATGTAAATGATTTTACCTTTATCCACAATAAATTAGTCAAAATATCGTTCGTTAAGGTTATAATTAGCTTGACTTCATACCAATAGATTATTTTTCATTTATTCCACTATTTACTTATTGTAAACAAAATGTCAAAAATAGAAGATACACAGGGCAGCCAAGTTGGCCATAAAATTGTACTACCTACAAGCCTCATCGGTGGACCAAAGGATATGTGTCGTTGCTACCTTGATGCGATGGCATTAGTGCACCGATTTGGAAAGCCAGACATTCCTAACAATGACCTGTAATGTTGGATGGCCAAAAATAAAGAATGAATTGTTGAAAGGAGAAGAAGCTCAAAACATACCAGATTTACTTGCAAGGATCTTTCATGGTGAGGTTGTGGCATTGAAACATGAAATATCGGTCAAATGCATCTTCAGAATAGTAGTTGCTTATGCTTATGTGATTGAGTTCCAAAAAAAAAAGATTACCACACGTTCACTTCTTAATTATTTTGGCTCCCATGTATAAAAGTACTACAGCAGAGGAGTATGCTAGATTATAGTAATCCTCATTTTTACAAGATGTTTGTTAAACATATGATGCATGGACCATGTGAAGAACTTAATCGAAAGAATGTCTGTATGAATAAAAAGGGTTGCTGCAAGAACCGTTACCCACGATCACTTTCATCGACTACAACATAAGGACCAAATTCTTATCCAATTTACATGTGTTGAGATACTTTTGAAAAGGTCCAAGTCAGGGGTTCCTGGTTGGATAACCGTTGGGTTATTCCTTACAACCCATATCCGCTTGCCAAATTCTCATGTCTCATGAATGTTGAGATATGTTCGACTATCAAATCAGTAAAGTACCTATATAAGTATATCTACAAGGGGCATGATTGAATCATTTTTCACGTCTCTGGTAAAAAAATGAACATATTATAGATGAAATCGAGCAATTTCAATCTGCAAGATGGGTGTCTCCACAAGAAGCAAGTTAGCGAATATATAAGTTCATACTAAATGAAATATATTCATCTGTAATGCATTTACAATTACATCTTCCAAATATGCAAACAGTTGGATTTCTTGATTCTGAAAATGTGGAGCAAATTCTTCACAATAATCGCTCTTCAAGAACAATGATTACAGAGTTTTTTCACACAAACAAAGTAAATCCAAACGCTAGAAATTATTTATACATAAAATTTCCGAAATTTTATGTCTGGCACAATGATAACAAAATCAATAGTAGAAGAAAGAAGGGACAATCAATAAGCAGAGTTATCGTCGCAAATCCAGCAGGAGGAAAGCGCTACTATCTTCGACTCTTGCTCAATCATGTTAGAGGTTCGACATCATTTGAATCGTTGCGCACTATTATTGGTACTACCTATAAATCTTTTCGTGAAGCAGTTTTAGATCTCGACATTCTTGAATCAGATAACAGCATCGAGCAGTGCTTAGATGAGGCATCATTGTATCAAATGCCACTTGAATTGCAACGTTTATTTGCTACTGTTCTTGTGTATTGTGAACCAACAAATCTAAGAGCTTTGTGGAAAAAATTCTTTAAACCAATGTCTAAAGATTTCACTTATGCGTCATCACTGCAAGAAGATATGATTCTCTACAAAGCACAGTAGAGTATTAATACATTCTTAGAGTCAATGGGAAAGAAGCTTGAAGATTATGATTTACCAATTACACAAGTTCAAAATGAATTATATCCATCTTCAACCAGGGAAATTATTGAAGAACTAAGCATCCCAGTTCCAGAGAAAGATTTGATTGCAGAAAGGAGACTTAATAATGAACAACGACATGCATATAATGTAATATTACAAGCAATTCGCTATAAAGAACAAGAGCCTTTCTTTCTTGATAGACTAGGAGAAACAAGTAAAACATTCTTGTACCGAGCGTTGCTTGCTAGATTTCGTTCACGTAAACAAATTGCACTTACTACAACATCATCTGGTGTGGTTGCATCAATTCTTTCAGGAGAGCGAACTGCTCATTCTCATTTCAAAATATCGATCAACAGTGTCGATTCCTCCACGTGTAATGTATCGAAACAAAGTAGTCTGGCCATGCTTATACGTAAAGCAAAGCTTATTATATGGGATGAGGCTTCCATGGCAAAGCGTCAAGCATTTGAAGCAGTAAATGATATGTTACAAGATAAATGTGACAATGCTATTGTTTTTTTGGGAAAAGTTATTGTGTTTAGAGGAGATTTTTGCCAAATTCTACCTATTGTACCTCGATCAAGTAGACAGCAAGTAATTGATGCAATTTTGGTTTCATCAAGATTGTGGCCTCATTTGACAAAACTAAGGCTAACAGATAACATACGTGCACTTACTGATCCTTCATTCAGCATCCTTTTAATCCAGATTGGCAATGGAACATAGGGCAACTCGAGTAATGATGAAATATGTCTTCCCACATCAATGGTCTTAGAATATGAAGACGAAATTCAATCAAGGTTAAAGCTTATCGATGAGATATTAACAAATATCAAAGTTATGTTCGATGATACAAATTATATGAGAAACCGAGCAATACTTCATCCACAGAATGATCATGTTGATGAAATAAACAGGATTATGATCGATCAGTTTCCAGGGATAACCGATAAATACTATAGTTATGACAGTGTCGTTGATGATGTACAAGAAAACTATCAGGAGGAATTTCTAAATGGACTAACACCAAATGGTTTACCACCTCATGAACTACTTCTGAAGTTAAATTGTCCAATAATATTACTTAGAAACATTGATCCATGTTCAGGATTGTGCAATGGCACTAGATTGATTTGCAAGGGATTCAAATGAAATTTTATTGATGTAGAGATTTCAGTAGGGCATCATAAAGGGAAGCGAGTATTTCTTCCACGCATTCCACTACAACCGAAAGAAAGTAATGGATATCCTTTTCGCTTTAAAAGGACGCAATTTCCAGTTCGCTTAAGCTTTGCGGTGACAATCAATAAGTCACAACAAAGTCAGACATTAGAAAATGTGGGTATCTACCTACCAGAGCCAGTTTTTTCTCATGGTCAGTTATATGTTGCCTTATCAAGAACCAAATCAGCTTAGGCAATCAAAGTCCTAATAAAACCATGGACTATCAATGATCGTGTTGGTTGTACCAAAAATGTAGTTTACTAGGAATTACTTCAACTTGCTTCAAGCAAATAATATCCTTACTTCTCTGAACATAGGTAACAATACAATAATGTTTGTACACATTTTCATGTAAACTATCGAATTCCAATTTATTTGAAACTTTTCAACATTTATTATCTACTATTAACATTGTGAATTTTTTTACTTAGTAATCCATGTCAAGTAACGCACTTTACTTGATGAACATGTTTATTGGAACAGGCATGAAGGAACACCAATGAATGCAGGTTCAAACCACCTATACTTTCTACATAGCATGAATTTACATTCAACGAATGTAAAGATCTCACAAACATTTCAAGACAACTACCAGTAATTGTTCCTAGAAGTGTGAAAGGAAGGATGCACAATGGTAAGTTTTACAAATCCAAAATTTAATTGCATACGTCTGTTTTTAAAAACAAGTTATTTGAACAGGTTGATCTCTTACCACATGTTCTACGACAATAATTCAAATAAACCCGGACATCCCAGAGACTAATTCATTGCATACTTGGTAAAAATTCCTTAACATACATTATAAGGTTACAAATTTTATAAATCTAACGTATCTAACCAGTTTGAAACAAATGCAGGTGTAACCAGAATGCAGATATTATCAATGACATAACAAAAAATAAGTGTTACTTGAATATTTAAAACTCATCTGTGAATCTAGGAGTTGTGAGTATAACTAAAATCGTTCAATTTGTACAATGTTATTTTTATGAAATAAAACGATCTTCTGGGATATTATCCAATACAAATAGCTACTGACCAAATCTTACTTTTCCAGTCTGGTACAGCATGGATAATAACAGTAAGTACTAATATCACTCTAAATCAACACTTATGGTACATGTATTGCAGTAAACGTTTATGCAAAACAATAAAGCAATGTGCAACTATTTTTTCTTATACTCAATGTAACTCTCATATATCCATACCACATCCAAGGTTTACACGTACACTTATTCTGACCTTCAAGAAAAAAAATTAGAATAGAAACTATATAAATTTTATTCACATATTCAATTTGCAAGTTTCTCTAATTTTACATGTTATTTAACTTAGGTACATTTTTAAATCATCAATGAAGAATAACACAGGAATCATTCAACCTACAACATTTGGTCAACATGGTGAAAAACTATTGGAAAAAACCAGCAACTGACATGATCCAAATGGATACACAGGTAACCAACAGTAAATTAATTAGCAGAATAAGTATTACAAATTGTACTTGATTACTTCTGAAATAAACAATAATATAGATCATTGTTACTACAATATGACAACCCCAGGAAACTTAAAAAGTTATTTATATGCGCTACAGCCATTTGAATTTTGGAAACGTTCTTGAGATGATCCTTACTCTATTACAGGGTCACTAACTCTTGACAAATCCACCATTCCAGCAAGGTTAACCTATATTTTTTAGTCTAAAATATAAAAATCTGGATATTCTAACATTTCCTTATGTTGAAGATCTTTTATATTTATTCAAAAAAATCTCTTTCTCATTTTCCATAATATAATTACTTTACCTCGCACGCACATCGAGTAAAAAATCGTTTCCTTTTTCTTTCTTTTGTACGTCGTTTGAAACACCAATAATCTTACAACAAAATCTCATCAAATATTTTCTCTGTTATACCCTCCTTTTATATTTACCCTCAAAAAGCTTTCTGGCTCCTTGAAAAACTTCTTATTCAACGAAAACCTCATCAAGAAAAAGAAACTAGCAACAAAGATTCCACCCTAGCTATGAGATAATAACCTTAAGGTTTTCCTCTCAAAATCTAGGTATTTACCATGCCTTCCTCTTTTTAGGATTGTCCTTTGATAAAAAAATTCATTCAGTAAAAATTCTTTTGCTATATTTTGTTTTTTCAGTTTCTTTACCTCTTTTTGTTTTATATATCCATTCTTTTTTCAACTTCTTATTTTAAAACTTTCATACTATCATTCAATCAATACGTTTTTTCACTCCATATATGAACAGAAAAACGAAAAACGTGTACGTGATCTAATTTAACCACTGGATGCATTAGCTTAATATTCTTGTGGTTAATCATCAAAGATAAAAAACTACCATAGTCCGAAATTCTTTAGTTCTAATACAGTTAAAAGTTTGTTAATCCTTTTTTGGGTTATTTCTTATTATATGTATATAATTTTTACTCTAATATTTCATTTTCAGAGTATGCACCCAAAAAACGGAATCAGAATCTAATTTTTTACCTTTCATTAGAGGTCATTTTAAAAAAATCTTTGAATTTATTCAAATAGTATATGTTAAATTAATCATCTTCTTTTCGCAGTACAAGTTTTCATGAACTAATTTTTCCGCTTTTTCTTTACGAATAAATTATTTTTTTATTTTTTTACGAAATCTCTGTCAATAAATTATATTACGATGTTTTTTTAATTTATTTTTGAAGGTTTATTTTTTTGTCTTCAATATATGTTATTCATTTTGTTTGCTATGAACAAGTATTTTCCAATTTTTATTTAATGTTTGTTGGTTTTGTTTTGGGTCATTTTCTATTTTATGCATAATTGTTTTCTCTAATTTTTAATTTGTTTCATTACTTAATTTATTCTCATTTATTTTATGTAATGAATATATCTAATTCACTTTCTTTGCTATAGACGTATGTGTTCAAATTTTTATTTAATGTGCTTTCTTAAGGAAATTGTTCTTCGTATTGTAATTGTTACAAATCCGTTCAATGATTGCATAAAATATACAACTCATCTGTAACTTTTTGAAAAAATACGTTAAATTGGATATGTATTTTCTATAGTTTGACACTATTCATCTTACTCAACTAATTCATTGTAATTTTGTTAACGCGCTTCACCTTCGTTTCTAGCGTACATTGATTTTAGTTCTTCATTTCTACATTTCAGAATGACAACCTACCCGTCGTCGTTATCATTTACATTCAACGGTAAATCTTTTCTTATTTCTTCTTCAGTATTGTTTTGCATTAGTACATATTTTCTTTATTATTATATTAAATACAATATGCACACTTCTAACTAATGTTTAATAATGTTAAAGAGGAACATCGTCGACTTTTAAATCAAGGAACAACACTTATACAATGACAAAGTACATTTAATTATAACTCTAACAGGCCATTAGTATATCAGATCACTACAACCAAAAATTCCCATTTGATTAGGCTTTTTTTTGGGATACTTTTGTTTTGTTACAATTGTATTATGTTCTTACTGTACCTTATTATATTTGGATTTATTATGAACGTGTACTTTTACAATAAATAACAGTTTTACTAATTTTTTTCCTCTGATTAAATTCGACAGGTTATCATTCCCAACAATACAACACAAGAAATAGGACTTTATTCGCTCTCACCTGACTTGTTACTAAATGAAATAATTGGTCGTTTCGTGCAATCAAACAAGGGTGCTTTAGACCTGGTTTCACTTCGTCTAACGTAATCGTTTTTTTTTTCCTTTTTTTTTTTTTTTGTGATCTCTTCTTCTTTTCCAACATTGTAGTTTTAAAATACATATTTTCTATTTTTGTCCTTAATAGCTAACCCATCCAATAAAGAAAGTATCTCAAATGTATATATATTTTTGTCATTATCATCTATATAATAAATTGTTGTGAAAAAAAATGGAAATCCTATCACATTGTTCTTAATATTATTTATTATTATGAATTGCATGAGCTCATAATGAATTATTTGTGCATTCACATAATTTTAATTATTATTACACTCATGTTATTATCCTATTGCACTTCCTTTTTCATGAATTATACTTGCAGCATTTTATTTTACATACTATGTTCTCCATTTATATATTACTAACTTGCAACTTATCTTTGCAGATGTAGATCACTCAACCTGTTTAAACATAAACGCAAAACTTTACAGAAAGTCCAATTAAATACATCTTGACTTATAACCGTTTGTTCACAACCTTCATATCGACAATTTGTGGAAGAGTGTGCAAGTGTAGAACACGTCGATGCTCATTTTATTTTGGGCATGGCAAGAGTTATTACACTTCAGATTCTGCTATGACCTTTATTTTTTTCGGTCTTCCTAAATACGTAAATAATTAGCAATGTTTTAGGTGTTATGTCACATGCTTGTAATATCTGTAATATAATTTTGCACATTTTGTAGAGTTTGGCGTTCTGCTTGCTAGATTTACAGGTTGCTGCTGTACACCTTTTAGCTGCTGGTCCTGTACATAATGTTGCTTCATATACATTTGGAATGCTGATGTTCCATTCTAAGACTTCACATACAATTGCATGCAAATAATGAGTTCATAAACTGCCTAATAAAAACCTAACTAAAAGCTCAACTAACAAACGAAAAAACAACAACTAATATAACTAACTCAAACTGAAAAATAGAAACAACTAATATAACTAACTGAAATTGAAAAACAGTTGGTATGACTAAGTTTTCGTAATAACAATTGACTACAATTTATATTATTAGACACAGTGACCATGTGATACCAATTGAAGTTATGATTTGCAGTTTGAACAAATTGTTAACCTATCTGAGTTGATTTAATAAATTTGGAATTGATTTCAGAATGATCAATAAGATAATTCACATGTTTAAACTATATGCCTTACTTATCAATTCTATTTATGTAATGAAGATCTTTACTTGTACAAAAAAGAAGCTGTAGACACCCCAATTTGCATGCAAATAATTATTTTTTGTATCTTTGCAGCTTCTGGAGGCTTGATCATAGAACCTTTTCATCTTTTGATCCCAATTCCAATCCCAAATCCATTTAACCCAAAATTCTCCTTCAAATCACCAAAATCCAAGAAATTACCAAAATACCCTTAGTGGACCCCATCCACTCCGTCATTCACCGAAATCCATTTCTGGTAGCATAATTAAATTATAGGCGGAAAATGAGTTCCAACGAATGTATTATCGCCTAGTTTCGAGATCATATGAGAAAATAACCATTTTACCCCTAATATCGTTTCAAGTCAAATTTAGGACTTTTTTACTTCAGAAAAATATTTCGTTTCCATATTTGACATTTTCATGTAGAACTCGTCAAGTGGTTGTAATTTGGTCAAAATCCGAGATTGATAATATGAGGGGTATTTTTGGTATTAAAATCCTAATTAGGTGGGCTTTCAAATGATTTAAGTGAGAAATTAGATAAATAAAAATATAATAAAAGAGAGAAATAAAAAAGAGTGGTTAAATTAAGATTAAATTAGGATTAGAATTAAATTAGGATTAAAATTAAAATTGGATTAGACTTAAATTAGGTTTTTAAGGTTAGATTTTATAAGAAAGAATAAAGGGGGGATTTGTGATATTAAAAGAAAAAAAGGGTATGGAAATAGAATTAAGGGAGCTACTATTCTTCTTCTTCACGACTTCTCTGTCTTCACGGAAGAGAGAGAAAGATTTTGAGGAGAAAATCAAGGGGGAGAAAGGGATAAGGCAAATCAAAAGAAGAGATTGGAAGAAAGAAAATGTCACGCCCCAGATCCTGAAACCCGAATCCCTAGGTGGGATGGTACAGATCTCGAGATGAGACATTCGGGATCCATTTTTGGACCGCGGATTGACATCGTTATAACCAAGAAAGGATAAAATAAAATGCTGAATTTATTCATCCAAATAGAGTAGCGGAAGCAACAATGCATAAAGGACTGAAATAATTACATCAAAGAAAGTGGCTTTAGAAGAGCCCTAAATACATCATCTCTAAAAATGAAATAATATCCAAGTCTGTACAGAAAATAACCAAGAGAACAAAAGAAATAACAACTATGAACTCCGAATAGTCCATCTCTCATAATCGACCTGCAACACGATGAGTTGCGTGAGTTGGATACTCAGTAAGCATGATCCAGTCATCCAGATATACAACATACATGACAAGTCCAAATACATCGATAAATCAAAGGAAGTCAATAACAATATATGAGATGGTATGAGTATGATGCGAGGATGGTCAATCAG